>JAGSMZ010000202.1:0-28330 GCA_029286645.1 Papilio protenor | reverse complement strand
AAATTCGCATATCGCGTTATGCCATAGCGCATAACGCATATCGCGTTATGCACATAGCGCATAGCGTTAGTGCATAGCCCATAGCGCAAACGCATATCGCGTTATTCACATAGCGCATACGCATATCGCTTATCGAAAACTCGAAACTCGAAATCGAAAACTCGAAATCGAAAATCGAAAATCGAAAATCGAAAATCGAAAATCGAAAATCGCATATCGCTTATCGAAGGTCGAAACTCGAAACTCGAAATCGAAAATCGCATATCGCGTTATTCACATAGCGCATAGCGTATGTGCATAGCCCATACGCATAACGCATATCGCATATCGCTTATCGAAAACTCGAAACCGAAAATCGAAAATCGCAAATCGCATATCGCTTATCGAAAGGTCGAAACTCGAAACTCGAAAATCGAAAATCGCATATCGCGTTATGCACATAGCGCATAGCGTATAGTGCATAGCCCATAGCGCATAACGCATATCGCTTATCGAAAACTCGAAAATCGAAAATCGCTATCGCGTTATGCACATAGCGCATAGCGTATAGTGCATAGCCCATAGCGCATAACGCATAATCGCTTATCGAAAGGTCGAAACTCGAAAATCGAAACTCGAAAATCGAAAATCGCATATCGCGTTATGCACATAGCGCATAGCGTATAGTGCATAGCCCATAGCGCATAACGCATATCGCTTATCGAAAACTCGAAATTCGAAACTCGAAACTCGAAAATCGCATGTCGCGTTATGCACATAGCGCATAGCGTATAGTGCATAGCCCATAGCGCATAACGCATATCGCTTATCGAAAACTCGAAAATCGAAAACTCGAAACTCGAAAATCGAAAATCGCATATCGCGTTATGCACATAGCGCATAGCGCATAGCGTATAGTGCATAGCCCATAGCGCATAACGCATATCGCTTATCGAAAACTCGAACTCGAAAATCGAAAATCGCAATATCGCGTTATGCACATATCGCATAGCGTATATGCATAGCCCATAGCGCAAACGCATATCGCGTTATGCACATAGCCCATAGTGCATAGCGCATAAAGCATAACGCATGTCGCTAATCGAAAACTCGAACTCGAAACTCGAAACTCGAAACTGGAAAATCGAAAATCGCATGTCGCGTTATGCACATAGCGCATAGCGTATAGTGCATAGACATAGCGCATAACGCATATCGCTTATCGAAAGGTCGAAACTCGAAACTCGAAAATCGAAAATCGCATGTCGCGTTATGCACATAGCGCATAGCGTATAGTGCATAGCCCATAGCGATAACGCATTTCGCTTATCGAAAGGTCGAAACTCGAAACTCGAAACTCGAAACTCGAAATCGAAAATCGAAAATCGCATATCGCGTTATGCACATAGCGCATAGCGTATAGTGCATAGCCCATAGCGCAATAACGCATATCGCTATCGAAAGGTCGAAACTCGAAACTCGAAAATCGAAAACTCGAAAATCGAACTCGAAAATCGAAAATCGCATATCGCGTTATGCACATAGCGCATAGCGTATAGTGCATAGCCCATAGCGCATAACGCATATCGCTTATCGAAAACTCGAAACTCGAAACTCGAAAATCGAAAATCGCATATCGCGTTATGCACATAGCGCATAGCCCATAGCGCATAGCGTATAGTGCATAGCCCATAGCGCAAACGCATATCGCTTATCGAAAACTCGAAACTCGAAAATCGAAAATCGCATATCGCGTATGCACATATCGCATAGTGCATAGTGCATAGCCCATAGCGCATAACGCATATCGCTTATCGAAAACTCGAAAACTCGAAAATCGAAAATCGCATATCGCGTTATGCACATAGCGCATAGTGCATAGCCCATAGCGCATAACGCATATCGCTTATCGAAAACTCGAAACTCGAAAATCGAAAATCGCATATCGCGTTATGCACATAGCGCATAGCGCATAGCGCATAACGCATATCGCTTATCGAAAACTCGAAAATCGCATATCGCGTTATGCAATAGCGCATAGCGCATAGCGCATAGCGTATATGCATAGCCCATACGCATAACGCATATCGCATATCGCTTATCGAAGGTCGAAACTCGAACTCGAAAATCGAAAATCGCTATCGCGTTATGCACAAGCGCATAGCGTATAGTGGCATAGCCCATAGCGCATTAACGCATATCGCATATCGCTTATCGAAAGGTCGAAACTCGAAACTCGAAAATCGAAAATCGCTATCGCGTTATGCACATACGCATAGCGTATAGTGCATAGCCCATAGCGCATAGCGCATAGCGTATATTGCATAGCCCATAGCGCATTAACGCATATCGCTATCGAAAACTCGAACTCGAAACTCGAAAATCGCATATCGCGTTATGCCACATAGCGCATACGCATATCGCTTTATGCACATAGCGCATAGTGCATAGCCCTAGCGCATAACGCCATATCGCTTATCGAAAACTCGAAAATCGCAATATCGCGTTATGCCATAGCGCATAACGCATTCGCTTATCGAAAGCTCGAAAACTCGAACTCGAAACTCGAAAATCGCATATCGCGTTATGCCACATAGCGCATATCGTATAGTGCATAGCCCATAGCGCATAGCGCATAGCGATAGTGCATAGCCCATACGCATAACGCATATCGCATATCGCTTATCGAAAACTCGAAATCGAAAACTCGAACTCGAAACTCGAAACTCGAAAATCGCATATCGCTTATCGAAAGGTCGAACTCGAAACTCGAACTCGAAAATCGCAAATCGCATATCGCGTATGCACATAGCGCATAGCGTATGTGCATAGCCCATAGCGCATAACGCATATCGCTTATCGAAAGGTCGAAACTCGAAACTCGAAACTCGAAAATCGAAAATCGCATATCGCGTTATGCACATAGCGCATAGCGCATAGCGCATAGCGTATAGTGCATAGCCCATAGCGCAAACGCATATCGCTTATCGAAAACTCGAAACTCGAAAATCGAAAATCGCATATCGCGTATGCACATAGCGCATAGCGTATAGTGCATAGCCCATAGCGCATAACGCATATCGCTTATCGAAAGCTCGAAAACTCGAAAATCGAAAATCGCTATCGCGTTATGCACATGCGCATAGCGTATAGTGCATAGGCCCATAGCGCATAACGCATATCGCTATCGAAAACTCGAAACTCGAAAATCGAAAATCGCAAATCGCATATCGCGTTATGCAACATAGCGCATAGCGATAGTGCATAGCCCATAGCGCCATAACGCATATCGCTTATCGAAAGGTTCGAAAACTCGAAAATCGAAACTCGAACTCGAAAATCGAAAATCGCATATCGCGTTAGCACATAGCGCATGCGTATAGTGCATAGCCCATAGCGCATAGCGCATAACGATATCGCTTATCGAAAACTCGAAAATCGAACTCGAAAATCGAAAACGCATATCGCGTTATGCACATAGCGCATAGCGCATAGCGCATAGCGTTATAGTGCATAGCCCATAGCGCATAACGCATATCGCTTATTGAAAGGTCGAAACTCGAAACTCGAAACTCGAAAATCGAAAATCGAAAATCGCATATCGCGTTATGCACATAGCGGCATAGCGTATAGTGCATAGCCCATAGCGCTAACGCATATCGCTTATCGAAAGGTCGAAACTCGAAACTCGAAAATCGAAAATCGAAAACGCATATCGCGTTATGCACATAGCGCATAGCGCATAGCGTATAGGCATAGCCCATAGCGCATAAGCATATCGCTTATCGAAAGTCGAAACTCGAAACTCGAAAATCGAAAATCGCATGTCGCGTTATGCACATAGCGCATAGCGCATAGCGCATAGCGTAATAGTGCATAGCCATAGCGCATAACGCATATCGCTTATCGAAAGGTCGAAACTCGAAACTCGAAATCGAAAATCGAAAATCGCATGTCGCGTTATGCCATAGCGCATAGCGCATAGCGTATGTGCATAGCCCATACGCATAACGCATATCGCTTATCGAAAACTCGAAACTCGAAACTCGAAACTCGAAAATCGAAAATCGCAAATCGCATATCGCGTTAATGCACATAGCGCATAGCGCATAGCGTATAGTGCATTGCCCATAGCGCATAACGCATATCGCTTATCGAAAACTCGAAATCGAAACTCGAAAATCGAAAATCGCATATCGCGTTATGCACATAGCACATAGCGCATAGCGTATAGTGCATAGCCCATAGCGCATAGCGCATAACGCTATCGCTTATCGAAAACTCGAAAATCGAAACTCGAAAATCGAAAATCGAAAGTCGAAAATCGCATATTCGCGTTATGCACATAGCGCATAGCGCATAGCGCATAGCGTATAGTGCATAGCCCATAGCGCAAACGCATATCGCTATCGAAAACTCGAAAATCGAACTCGAAAATCGAAAATCGCATATCGCTTATCGAAGGTCGAAACTCGAAAATCGCATGTCGCGTTATGCACTAGCGCATAGCGTATGTGCATAGCCCATAGCGCATAGCGCATAACGCATATCGCTATCGAAAACTCGAAATCGAAACTCGAAAATCGAAACTCGAAACTCGAAAATCGCATATCGCGTTATTCACATAGCGCATAGCGATAGTGCATAGCCCATAGCGCATAACGCAATATCGCTTATCGAAAACTCGAAACTCGAAACTCGAAATCGAAAATCGCATATCGCGTTATGCACATAGCGCATAGCGCATAGCGTAATAGTGCATAGCCCATAGCGCATAACGCTATCGCTTATCGAAAACTCGAAAATCGAAACTCGAAAATCGAAAATCGCAATATCGCGTTATGCACATAGCGCATAGCGTATAGTGGCATAGCCCATAGCGCATAGCGCATAACGCATTCGCTTATCGAAAACTCGAACTCGAAACTCGAAACTCGAAATCGAAACTCGAAAATCGCAATATCGCGTTATGCACATATCGCATAGCGTATATGCATAGCCCATAGCGCATAGCGTTATAGTGCATAGCCCAAGCGCATAACGCATACGCTTATCGAAAACTCGAAAATCGAAAATCGCATATCGCGTTATGCCACATAGCGCATACGTATAGTGCATAGCCCATAGCGCATAGCGCATAACGCATATCGCTTATCGAAAGGTCGAAACTCGAAACTAGAAACTCGAAAATCGAAAATCGCATGTCGCGTTATGCACATAGCGCATAGCGTATAGTGCATAGCCCATAGCCCATTACGCATATCGCTTATCGAAAGGTCGAAACTCGAAACTCGAAGATCGAAAATCGCATATCGCGTTATGCACATAGCGCCATAGCGTATAGTGCATACCCATAGCGCATACGCATATCGCTTATCGAAAGGTCGAAACTCGAACTCGAAACTCGAAAATCGAAAATCGCATTATCGCGTTATGCACATAGCGCATAGCGTATAGTGGCATAGCCCATAGCGCATAACGCTATCGCTTATCGAAAACTCGAAACTCGAAATCGAAAACTCGAAAATCGCATATCGCGTTATTCACATAGCGCATAGCGCATAGCGTATAGTGCTAGCCCATAGCGCATAGCGCATAACGATATCGCTTATCGAAAGGTCGAAACTCGAACTCGAAAATCGCAAATCGCATATCGCGTTAATGCACATAGCGCATAGCGCATAGCGTATAGTGCATAGCCCATAGCGCATACGCATATCGCTTATCGAAAGGTCGAAACTCGAAACTCGAAAATCGCATATCGCGTTATCACATAGCGCATAGTGCATAGCCCATAGCGCATACGTATAGTGCATAGCCCATAGCGCATAACCATATCGCTTATCGAAAACTCGAAAATCGAAAACTCGAACTCGAAACTCGAAAATCGCAAATCGCATATCGCGTTATGCACATAGCGCATAGCGTATAGTGCATTGCCCATAGCGTATAACGCATATCGCTTATCGAAAATCGAAACTCGAAAATCGAAAATCGAAAATCGCATATCGCGTTATGCACATAGCGCATAGCGTATAGTGCATAGCCCATAGCGCATAACTCATATCGCTTATCGAAAACTCGAAAATCGAAAATCGCATATCGCGTTATGCACATAGCGCAATAGCGTATAGTGCATGCCCATAGCGCATACGCATATCGCTTATCGAAAACTCGAACTCGAAAATCGAAAACTCGAAACTCGAAATCGAAAATCGAAAATCGCATTATCGCGTTATGCCACATAGCGCATAGCGCATAGCGTATAGTGCATAGCCCATAGCGCATAACGCATATCGCTTATCGAAAGCTCGAAAACTCGAACTCGAAAATCGAAAACTCGAAACTCGAAATCGAAAATCGCATATCGCGTTAATGCACATAGCGCATAGCGCATAGCGTATAGTGGCATAGCCCATAGCGCATAACGCATTCGCTTATCGAAAACTCGAAATCGAAAACTCGAAACTCGAAACTCGAAATCGAAAACTCGAAAATCGAAAATCGCATATTCGCGTTATGCACATAGCGCATAGCGTTATAGTGCATAGCCCATAGCGCATAACGCATATCGCTTATCGAAAGGTCGAAACTCGAAACTCAAAATCGAAAATCGCATATCGCGTTATGGCACATAGCGCATAGCGTAATAGTGCATAGCCCATACGCATAACGCATATCGCTTATCGAAAACTCGAAAATCGAAAATCGCATGTCGCGTTATGCACATAGCGCATAGCGCATAGCGTTAGTGCATAGCCCATGCGCATAACGCATATCGCTTATCGAAAGGTCGAAACTCGAAAATCGAAAACTCGAAAATCGAAAATCGCATTCGCGTTATGCACATATCGCATAGCGTATAGTGGCATAGCCCATAGCGCATACGCATATCGCTTATCGAAAACTCGAAAATCGAAAGTCGAAACTCGAAACTCGAACTCGAAAATCGAAAATCGCATGTCGCGTTATGCACATAAGCGCATAGCGTATAGTGCATAGCCCATAGCGCATAGCGCATAACGCATATCGCTATCGAAAGGTCGAAACTCGAAACTCGAAACTCGAAATCGAAAATCGCATATCGCGTTAATGCACATAGCGCATGCGTATAGTGCATATCCCATAGCGCATAACGCATATCGCTTATCGAAAGGTCGAAACTCGAAACTCGAAATCGAAAATCGCATGTCGCGTTATGCACATAGCGCATATCGTATAGTGCATACCCATAGCGCATAACGCTATCGCTTATCGAAAACTCGAAAATCGAAAACTCGAACTCGAAACTCGAAAATCGCATATCGCGTTATGCACATAGCGCATAGCGCATAGCGTATAGTGCATTGCCCATAGCGCATAGCGCATAGCGCATAACGCATATCGCTATCGAAAGGTCGAACTCGAAACTCGAAATCGAAAATCGCATATCGCTTATGCACATAGCGCCATAGCGTATAGTGCATATCCCATAGCGCATAGCGCATAACGCAATATCGCTTATCGAAAACTCGAAAATCGAAAACTCGAAACTCGAAAATCGAAAATCGCAAATCGCATATCGCGTTATGCAACATAGCGCATAGCGTATAGTGCCTAGCCCATAGCGCATAGCGCATAACTCATATCGCTTATCGAAAGGTTCGAAAACTCGAAACTCGAAATCGAAAATCGAAAATCGCATGTCGCGTTATGCACATAGCGCATTAGCGTATAGTGCATAGCCCATAGCGCATAACGCATATCGCTTATCGAAAACTCGAAAATCGAAAACTCGAACTCGAAACTCGAAAATCGAAAATCGCATATCGCGTTATGCACATAGCGCATAGCGTAATAGTGCATAGCCCATAGCGCAATAACGCATATCGCTTATCGAAAACTCGAAACTCGAAACTCGAAAATCGAAAATCGCATATCGCGTTAATGCACATAGCGCATAGCGTATAGTGCATAGCCCATAGCGCATAGCGCATAGCGCATAACCATATCGCTTATCGAAAACTCGAAATCGAAAATCGCAAATCGCATATCGCGTTATGCCATAGCGCATAGCGTATGTGCATAGCCCATAGCGCATAACGCATTCGCTTATCGAAAGGTCGAAACTCGAAACTCGAAACTCGAAACTCGAAATCGAAAATCGCTATCGCGTTATGCACTAGCGCATAGCGTATAGTGCTAGCCCATAGCGCATAACGCTATCGCTTATCGAAAGTCGAAACTCGAAACTCGAAACTCGAAACTCGAACTCGAACTCGAAAATCGAAAATCGCATTATCGCGTTATGCAATAGCGCATAGCGCATAGCGTATAGTGCATAGCCCATAGCGCAAACGCATATCGCTTATCGAAAGGTCGAAACTCGAAACTCGAAACTCGAAAATCGAAAATCGCATATTCGCGTTATGCACATTAGCGCATAGCGTATAGTGCATAGCCCATAGCGCATAGCGATAGTGCATAGCCCTATCGCATAACGCATATCGCTTATCGAAAACTCGAAAATCGAAAATCGCATATCGCGTTATGCACATAGCGCATAGCGTATAGTGCATAGCCCATAGCGCATAACGCATATCGCATATCGCTTATCGAAAGGTCGAACTCGAAACTCGAAAATCGAAAATCGCATATCGCGTTATGCACATACGCATAGCGTATAGTGCATAGCCCATGCGCATAACGCATATCGCTTATCGAAAGGTCGAACTCGAAACTCGAAACTCGAAACTCGAAAATCGAAAATCGCATGTCGCGTTATGCCACATAGCGCATAGTGCATAGCCCATAGCGCATACGTATAGTGCATATCCCATAGCGCATAGCGATAGTGCATAGCCATAGCGCATAACGCATATCGCTTATCGAAGGTCGAAACTCGAACTCGAAAATCGAAAATCGCATGTCGCGTTATGCCATAGCGCATAACGCATATCGCGTTATCACATAGCGCATAGTGCATAGCCATAGCGCATACGCATATCGCTTATCGAAAGGTCGAAACTCGAAACTCGAAACTCGAAACTCGAAACTCGAAAATCGCAATATCGCGTTATGCACATATCGCATAGCGTATAGTGCAATAGCCCCATAGCGCATACGTATAGTGCATATCCCATAGCGCATACGCATATCGCTTATCGAAGGTCGAAACTCGAAACTCGAACTCGAACTCGAAATCGAAAATCGCATATCGCGTTATGCACATAGCGCATACGTATAGTGCATAGCCCATGCGCATAACGCATATCGCTTATCGAAAACTCGAAAATCGAAAATCGCATATCGCGTTATGGCACATAGCGCATAGCGTATAGTGCATAGCCCATAGCGCTAACGCATATCGCTTATCGAAAGGTCGAAACTCGAAACTCGAACTCGAACTCGAAATCGAAAATCGAAAATCGCATGTCGCGTTATGCCATAGCGCATAGCGCATAGCGCATAGCGTTATAGTGCATAGCCCATAGCGCATAACGCATATCGCTATCGAAAACTCGAAAATCGAAAACTCGAAACTCGAAAATCGCATATCGCTTATGCACATAGCGCATAGCGTAATAGTGCATAGCCCATAGCGCATACGCATATCGCTTATCGAAAGGTCGAAACTCGAACTCGAACTCGAAACTCGAAAATCGAAAATCGCATGTCGCGTTATGCAACATAGCGCATAGCGCATAGCGTATAGTGGCATAGCCCATAGCGCATAACGCATACGCTTATCGAAAGGTCGAAACTCGAAACTCGAAATCGAAAATCGCATATCGCGTTATTCACATAGCGCATAGCGTATAGTGCATACCCATAGCGCATAGCGCATAACGCAATATCGCTTATCGAAAACTCGAAATCGAAAATCGAAAACTCGAAACTCAAAATCGAAAATCGCATATCGCGTTATGCACATAGCGCATAGCGCATAGCGTATAGTGCAATAGCCCCATAGCGCATAGCGCATAACGCATAATCGCTTATCGAAAGGTCGAAACTCGAAACTCGAAAATCGAAAATCGCATGTCGCGTTATGCACATAGCGCATAGCGTATAGTGCATAGCCCATAGCGGCATAACGCATATCGCTTATCGAAAACTCGAACTCGAAACTCGAACTCGAAATCGAAAATCGCATTATCGCGTTATGCCACATAGCGCATAGCGTTATAGTGCATAGCCATAGCGCATAGCGCATAACCATATCGCTTATCGAAAGGTCGAAACTCGAAACTCGAAATCGAAAACTCGAAAATCGAAAATCGCATATTCGCGTTATGCACATAGCGCAATAGCGTATAGTGCAATAGCCCCATAGCGCATAACGCATATCGCTTATCGAAAGGTCGAAACTCGAACTCGAAACTCGAAAATCGAAAATCGCATATCGCGTTAATGCACATAGCGCATAGCGCATAGCGTTATAGTGCATAGCCCATATCGCATAACGCATATCGCTATCGAAAGGTCGAACTCGAAACTCGAAACTCGAAATCGAAAATCGAAAATCGCTATCGCGTTATGCACATAGCGCCATAGCGTATAGTGGCATAGCCCATAGCGCATAACGCATATCGCTATCGAAAACTCGAAATCGAAAACTCGAACTCGAAATCGAAAACTCGAAATCGAAAATCGCAAATCGCATATCGCGTATGCACATAGCGCATAGGCGTATAGTGCATAGCCCATAGCGGCATAACGCATATCGCTTATCGAAAACTCGAAACTCGAACTCGAAACTCGAAAATCGAAAATCGAAAATCGCATGTCGCGTTATGCACATAAGCGCATAGCGTAAGTGCATAGCCCATAGCGCTAACGCATATCGCATATCGCTTATCGAAAACTCGAAATCGAAAATCGAAAATCGAAAATCGCAAATCGCATATCGCGTTATGCACATGCGCATAGCGTATAGTGCATAGGCCCATAGCGCATAAGCATATCGCTTATCGAAAACTCGAACTCGAAAATCGAAAATCGCATATCGCGTTATGCACATAGCGCATAGTGCATAGCCCTAGCGCATAACGCTATCGCTTATCGAAAACTCGAAATCGAAAATCGATATCGCGTTATGCAATAGCGCATAGCGTTATAGTGCATAGCCATAGCGCATAGCGTATAGTGCATAGCCCATAGCGCATACGCATATCGCTTATCGAAAGGTCGAAACTCGAAACTCGAACTCGAAACTCGAAAATCGAACTCGAAAATCGCATTCGCGTTATGCACATAGCGCATGCGTATAGTGCATAGCCCATAAGCGCATAACGCATATCGCTTATCGAAAGGTCGAAACTCGAACTCGAAACTCGAAAATCGAAAATCGCAAATCGCATATCGCGTTATCACATAGCGCATAGGCGTATAGTGCATAGCCCATAGCGCATAACGCAATATCGCTTATCGAAAGGTCGAAACTCGAAAATCGAAAACGCATATCGCGTTATGCCATAGCGCATAGCGCATAACGCAATCGCTTATCGAAAGGTCGAAACTCGAAAATCGAAAATCGAAAATCGAAAATCGAAAACGCATATCGCGTTTGCACATAGCGCATAGCGATAGTGCATAGCCCATAGCGCAAACGCATATCGCTTATCGAAGGTCGAAACTCGAAATCGAAAATCGAAAACGCATATCGCTATCGAAAGGTCGAACTCGAAACTCGAACTCGAAATCGAAAATCGCATATCGCGTTATGCCATAGCGCATAGCGTAATAGTGCATAGCCCATAGCGGCATAACGCATATCGCTTATCGAAAGGTCGAAACTCGAAACTCGAAACTCGAAAATCGAAAGTCGCATATCGCGTTATGCACATAGCGCATAGCGTATAGTGCATAGCCCAAGGCGCATAACGCATATCGCTTATCGAAAACTTGAAAATCGAAAATCGCATATCGCGTTATGCACATAGCGCATAGCGCATAGCGTAATAGTGCATAGCCCATAGCGCAATAACGCATATCGCATATCGCTTATCGAAAGGTCGAACTCGAAACTCGAAACTCGAAAATCGAAAATCGCATTATCGCGTTATGCCACATAGCGCATAGCGTTAGTGCATAGCCCATAGCGCATACGCATATCGCTTATCGAAAGGTCGAAACTCGAAACTCGAAACTCGAACTCGAAACTCGAAAATCGCAAATCGCATATCGCGTTATGCACATAGCGCATAGCGCATAGCGTATAGTGCATAGCCCATAGCGCATAAGCATATCGCTTATCGAAAACTCGAAATCGAAAATCGAAAACTCGAAACTCGAAAATCGCATATCGCGTTATGCACATAGCGCATAGGTATAGTGCATAGCCCATAGCGCTAACGCATATCGCATATCGCTTATCGAAAGGTCGAAACTCGAAACTCGAAACTCGAAATCGAAAATCGCATGTCGCGTTATGCACATAGCGCATAGCGCATAGCGTTAGTGCATAGCCCATAGCGCATAACGCATATCGCTTATCGAAAGGTCGAAACTCGAAACTCGAACTCGAAAATCGAAAATCGCATATCGCGTTATGCACATAGCGCATAGCGTATAGTGCAATAGCCCCATAGCGCATAACGCATATCGCTTATCGAAAGGTCGAAACTCGAAAATCGAAAGTCGAAACTCGAAAATCGAAAATCGCATGTCGCGTTATGCACATAGCGCATAGCGCATAGCGTATAGTGCAAGCCCATAGCGCATAACGCATATCGCTTATCGAAAACTCGAAAATCGAAAACTCGAAAATCGAAAATCGCATGTCGCGTTATGCACATAAGCGCATAGCGTATAGTGCATTGCCCATAGCGCATAACGCAATATCGCTTATCGAAAACTCGAAATCGAAAATCGAAAACTCGAAATCGAAAATCGAAAATCGAAAATCGCATGTCGCGTTATGCAACATAGCGCATAGCGCATAGCGCATAGCGCATAACGCATATCGCTTATCGAAAGGTCGAAACTCGAAACTCGAACTCGAAACTCGAAATCGAAAATCGCTATCGCGTTATGCACATATCGCATAGCGTATATGCATAGCCCATAGCGCAATAACGCATATCGCATATCGCTTATCGAAAGGTCGAACTCGAAACTCGAAACTCGAACTCGAAAATCGAAAATCGCATATTCGCGTTATGCACATAGCGCATAGCGTTATAGTGCATAGCCCATAGCGCAATAACGCATATCGCATATCGCTTATCGAAAGGTCGAAACTCGAAACTCGAACTCGAAATCGAAAATCGCATGTCGCGTTATGCACATAGCGCATAGCGTATAGTGCATAGCCCATAGCGCATAACGCATATCGCTTATCGAAAGGTCGAAACTCGAAACTCGAAACTCGAAAATCGAAAATCGCATATCGCGTTATGCACATAGCGCATAGCGCATAGCGTAATAGTGCATAGCCCATAGCGCATAGCGCATAACGCATATCGCTTATCGAAAACTCGAAACTCGAAAATCGAAAATCGAAAATCGCATGTCGCGTATGCACATAGCGCATAGCGCATAGCGTATAGTGCAATAGCCCCATAGCGCTAACGCATATCGCATATCGCTTATCGAAAACTCGAAACTCGAAACTCGAACTCGAAACTCGAAAATCGAAAATCGCATATCGCGTTATGCACATAGCGCATAGCGTATAGTGCATAGCCCATAGCGCATAACGCATATCGCTTATCGAAAACTCGAAACTCGAAACTCGAAAATCGCATGTCGCGTTATGCACATAGCGCATAGCGTATAGTGCAATAGCCCCATAGCGCATAACGCAATATCGCTTATCGAAAACTCGAAACTCGAAACTCGAAAACTCGAAACTCGAAACTCGAAAATCGAAAACTCGAAAATCGAAAACTCGAAAATCGCAATATCGCGTTATGCAATAGCGCATAGCGCATAGCGCATAGCGTATAGTGGCATAGCCCATAGCGCAATAACGCATATCGCTTATCGAAAACTCGAAAATCGAAAACTCGAAACTCGAAAATCGAAAACTCGAAAATCGCATATCGCGTTATGCACATAGCGCATAGCGCATAGCGCATAGCGTATAGTGGCATAGCCCATAGCGCAATAACGCATATCGCTTATCGAAAACTCGAAACCGAAAATCGAAAATCGAAAATCGAAAACTCGAAAACTCGAAAATCGAACTCGAAAATCGCATGTCGCGTATGCACATAGCGCATAGTGCATAGCCATAGCGCATAGCGTATAGTGGCATAGCCCATAGCGCATAGCGTATATGCATAGCCCATAGCGCATAACGCATATCGCTTATCGAAAACTCGAAAATCGAAAATCGAAAACTCGAAAATCGAAAATCGAAAATCGCATATCGCGTATGCACATAGCGCATAGCGTTAGTGCATAGCCCATAGCGCATAACGCATATCGCTTATCGAAAACTCGAAAATCGAAAACTCGAAACTCGAATCGAAAATCGCATTCGCGTTATGCACATACGCATAGCGTATAGGCATAGCCCATAGCGCATAACGCAATCGCTTATCGAAAACTCGAACTCGAAAATCGAAAATCGAAAATCGCCATATCGCGTTATGCAACATAGCGCATAGGTATAGTGCATAGCCCATAGCGCAATAACGCATATCGCATATCGCTTATCGAAAGGTCGAAACTCGAAACTCGAAAATCGAAAATCGAAAATCGCATGTCGCGTTATGCACATAGCGCATAGAGTATAGTGCATAGCCATAGCGCATAGCGCATAACGCCATATCGCTTATCGAAAGGTCGAAACTCGAAACTCGAAAATCGAAAATCGCATATCGCGTTAGCACATAGCGCATAGCGTATAGTGCATAGCCCATACGCATAACGCATATCGCTATCGAAAGGTCGAACTCGAAACTCGAAAATCGAAAATCGCATATCGCGTTAATGCACATAGCGCATATCGTATAGTGCATAGCCCATAGCGCATAACGCATATCGCATATCGCTAATCGAAAACTCGAAAATCGAAACTCGAAAAACGAAAATCGAAAATCGCATATCGCGTTATGCACATAGCGCTAGCGTATAGTGCATAGCCCATAGCGCATACTGCATACTGCATAACGCATATCGCTTATCGAAAACTCGAAACTCGAAACTCGAAAATCGATAATCGCATATCGCATATCGCGTTATGCACATAGCGCGTAGCGCATAGTGGCATAGCCCATAGCGCATAACGCATATCGCTTATCGAAAACTCGAAACTCGAAACTCGAAAATCGAAAATCGCAATATCGCGTTATGCACATAGCGCATAGCGCATAGCGCATAGCGCATAACGCATATCGCTATCGAAAACTCGAAAATCGAAAATCGAAAATCGCATATCGCGTTATGCACAAGCGCATAGCGTATAGTGGCATAGCCCATAGCGCATAACGCATATCGCTTATCGAAAACTCGAAAATCGCAAACGCATATCGCGTTATGCACATAGCGCATAGCGTATAGTGCATAGCCCATAGCGCATAACTCATATCGCTTATCGAAAGGTCGAAACTCGAAACTCGAAACTCGAAAATCGAAAATCGCATATCGCGTTATGCACATAGCGCATAGCGTATAGTGCATAGCCCATAGCGCAATAACGCATATCGCTTATCGAAAACTCGAAAATCGAAAATCGCATATCGCGTTATGCAATAGCGCATAGCGCATAGCGCATAGCGTAATAGTGCATAGCCCATAGCGCATAACGCATATCGCTTATCGAAAGGTCGAAACTCGAAACTCGAAACTCGAACTCGAAACTCGGAAAATCGAAAATCGCATTCGCGTTATGCACATAGCGCATAGCGTATAGTGCAAGCCCATAGCGCATAACGCATATCGCATATCGCTTATCGAAAGGTCGAAACTCGAAAATCGAAAACGCATATCGCGTTATGACATAGCGCATAGTGCATAGCCCATAGCGCATAGCGTATAGTGCATAGCCCATAGCGCAAACGCATATCGCGTTATGCACATAGCGCATAACGCATATCGCTTATCGAAAGGTCGAAACTCGAAACTCGAAACTCGAAAATCGAAAATCGCATGTCGCGTTATGCACATAGCGCATAGCGTATAGTGCATAGCCCATAGCGCATAGCGCATATCGCATATCGCTATCGAAAGGTCGAAACTCGAAACTCGAAAATCGAAAGTCGAAAATCGCATTATCGCGTTATGCCACATAGCGCATAGCGCATAGCGTTATAGTGCATAGCCATAGCGCATAACGCATATCGCTTATCGAAAACTCGAAAATCGAAAATCGCATATCGCGTTATGCCACATAGCGCATAGCGTATAGTGCATAGCCCATAGCGCATAGCGCATAACGCATATCGCTATCGAAAGGTCGAAACTCGAAAATCGAAAACTCGAAAATCGAAAATCGCATGTCGCGTTATGCACATAGCGCATAGCGCATAGCGTATAGTGCATAGCCCATAGCGCATAACGCATATCGCTTATCAAAAACTCGAAATTCGAAATTCGAAACTCGAAACTCGAAATTCGAAACTCGAAAATCGCATATCGCGTTATGCACATAGCGCATAGCGTATAGTGCATAGCCCATAGCGCATAACGATATCGCTTATCGAAAGGTCGAAACTCGAAACTCGAAAATCGAAAATCGCATATCGCGTTATGACATAGCGCATAGGTATAGTGCATAGCCCATAGCGCATAACGCCATATCGCTTATCGAAAGGTCGAAACTCGAAACTCGAACTCGAAAATCGAAAATCGAAAATCGCATGTCGCGTTATGCACATAGCGCATAGTGCATAGCCATAGCGCATAGCGATAGTGCATAGCCCATAGCGCATAACGCATATCGCATATCGCTTATCGAAAGGTCGAAACTCGAAACTCGAAAATCGAAAATCGCATATCGCGTTATGCACATAGCGCATAGCGTATAGTGCATAGCCCATAGCGCATAACGCCATATCGCTTATCGAAAACTCGAACTCGAAAATCGAAAATCGAAAATCGCATATCGCGTTATGCACATAAGCGCATAGCGTATAGTGCAATAGCCCCATAGCGCATAACGCATATCGCTTATCGAAAACTCGAAAATCGAAAATCGAAAATCGAAAATCGCATTATCGCGTTATGCACATAGCGCATAGCGCATAGCGTATAGGCATAGCCCATAGCGCATAAGCATATCGCTTATCGAAAACTCGAAAATCGAAAATCGCATATCGCGTTAATGCACATAGCGCATAGCGTATAGTGCATAGCCCATAGCGCATAAGCATATCGCTTATCGAAAGTCGAAAACTCGAACTCGAAACTCGAAAATCGAAAATCGCATATCGCGTATGCACATAGCGCATAGCGCATAGCGTATAGTGCATAGCCCATAGCGCATAACGCAATATCGCTTATCGAAAACTCGAAAATCGCATATCGCTTATCGAAAGGTCGAAACTCGAAACTCGAAAATCGAAAATCGCATATCGCGTTATGCACATAGCGCATAGCGTATATGCATAGCCCATAGCGCAAACGCATATCGCGTTTGCACATAGCGCATAGTGCATAGCCCATAGCGATAACGCATATCGCTTATCGAAAACTCGAAAATCGAAAATCGAAAATCGCATATCGCGTTAGCACATAGCGCATAGCGTATAGTGATAGCCCCATAGCGCTAACGCATATCGCATATCGCTTATCGAAAGGTCGAAAATCGAAAATCGCATATCGCGTTATGACATAGCGCATAGCGCATAGCGTATATGCATAGCCCATAGCGCAAACGCATATCGCGTTATGCACATAGCGCATAGTGCATAGCCCATAGCGCATAACGCATATCGCTTATCGAAAGGTCGAAACTCGAAACTCGAAAATCGAAAATCGCATGTCGCGTTATGCACATAGCGCATAGCCCATAGCGATAGTGCATAGCCCATAGCGGCATAACGCATATCGCTTATCGAAAACTCGAAAATCGAAAACTCGAAACTCGAAAATCGAAAATCGCATATCGCGTTATGCACCATAGCGCATAACGCATATCGCGTTATCACATAGCGCATAGTGCATAGCCATAGCGCATAACGCATATCGCATATCGCTTATCGAAAGGTCGAAAATCGAAAATCGAAAACTCGAACTCGAAACTCGAAAACTCGAAAATCGCAATATCGCGTTATGGCACATAGCGCATAGCGTTATAGTGCATAGCCATAGCGCATAGCGTTAGTGCATAGCCCATACGCATAACGCATATCGCTTATCGAAAGGTCGAAACTCGAAAATCGAAAATCGAAAATCGAAAATCGATATCGCGTTATGCACATAGCGCATAGTGCATAGCCATAGCGCATAGCGCATAGCGCATAGCGCATAGCGATAGTGCATAGCCCATACGCATAACGCATATCGCTATCGAAAGGTCGAAACTCGAAACTCGAAAATCGAAAATCGAAAATCGAAAATCGCATATCGCGTTATGCACATAGCGCATAGCGCATAGCGTATAGTGGCATAGCCCATAGCGCATAACGCATATCGCGTTATGCCATAGCGCATAAGCATATCGCTTATCGAAGGTCGAAACTCGAAAATCGAAAACTCGAAAACTCGAAAATCGAAAATCGCATATCGCGTTATGCACATAGCGCATAGCGCATAGCGCATAGCGTATAGTGGCATAGCCCATAGCGCTAACGCATATCGCATATCGCTTATCGAAAACTCGAAAATCGAAAATCGCATATCGCGTTATGCCATAGCGCATAACGCATATCGCGTTATGGCACATAGCGCATAGTGCATAGCCCATAAGCGCATAACGCATTCGCTTATCGAAAGGTCGAAACTCGAAAATCGAAAACTCGAAACTCGAAACTCGAAAATCGCATATCGCGTATGCACATAGCGATAGCGTATAGTGGCATAGCCCATAGCGCATAGCGTATAGTGCATGCCCATAGCGCATAACGCATTCGCTTATCGAAAACTCGAAAATCGAAAACTCGAAAATCGAAAACTCGAACTCGAAAATCGAAAATCGCATGTCGCGTTATGCACATAAGCGCATAGCGTATAGTGCATAGCCATAGCGCATAACGCATATCGCTTATCGAAGGTCGAAACTCGAAACTCGAAACTCGAAAATCGAAAATCGCATTATCGCGTTATGCACATAGCGGCATAGCGTATAGGCATAGCCCATAGCGCATAACGCAATATCGCTTATCGAAAGGTCGAAACTCGAAACTCGAAAATCGAAAATCGATATCGCGTTATGCACATAGCGCATAGCGCATAGCGTTATAGTGCATAGCCATAGCGCATAACGATATCGCTTATCGAAAACTCGAAAATCGAAAATCGCAATATCGCGTTATGCACATAGCGCATAGCGTATAGTGCATAGCCCATAGCGCATAACGCATATCGCATATCGCTTATCGAAAACTCGAAAATCGAAAATCGAAAATCGAAAATCGCATTATCGCGTTATGCACCATAGCGCATAACGCATATCGCGTTAGCACATAGCGCATAGTGCATAGCCATAGCGCATAACGCATATCGCTTATCGAAAACTCGAAACTCGAAACTCGAAACTCGAAAATCGAAAATCGCATGTCGCGTTATGCACCATAGCGCATAACGCATATCGCGTTATGACATAGCGCATAGTGCATAGCCATAGCGCATAACGCATATCGCTTATCGAAAGGTCGAAACTCGAAACTCGAAACCGAAAATCGAAAATCGCTATCGCGTTATGCAACATAGCGCATAGCGCATAGCGATAGTGCATAGCCCATAGCGCATAACGCATATCGCTTATCGAAAGGTCGAAACTCGAAACTCGAAAATCGAAAATCGCATATCGCGTTATGCACATAGCGCATAGCGTATAGTTGCATAGCCCATAGCGCATAACGCTATCGCTTATCGAAAACTCGAAAATCGAAAATCGCATATCGCGTTAGCACATAGCGCATAGCGTATAGTGCTAGCCCATAGCGCATAACGCAATATCGCTTATCGAAAGGTCGAAAATCGAAAACTCGAAAATCGAAAATCGCATTATCGCGTTATGCAATAGCGCATAGCGCATAGCGCATAGCGTATAGGCATAGCCCATAGCGCATAACGCAATATCGCTTATCGAAAACTCGAAACTCGAACTCGAAACTCGAAAATCGCATGTCGCGTTATGCACATAGCGCATAGCGCATAGCGTATAGTGGCATAGCCCATAGGCATAACGCATATCGCTTATCGAAAGGTCGAACTCGAAACTCGAACTCGAAAATCGAAAATCGCAATATCGCGTTATGGCACATAGCGCATTAGCGTATAGTGCATAGCCCATAGCGCATAACGCATATCGCTTATCGAAAGGTCGAAACTCGAAACTCGAAACTCGAAAATCGAACTCGAAAATCGCATTATCGCGTTATGCACATAGCGCATGCGTATAGTGCATTAGCCCATAGCGCATAACGCAATATCGCTTATCGAAGGTCGAAACTCGAAACTCGAAACTCGAAAATCGAAAATCGCATATCGCGTTATGCACATAGCGCAATAGCGTATAGTGCATAGCCCATAGCGCATAACGCAATCGCTTATCGAAAACTCGAAAATCGAAAACTCGAAAATCGAAAATCGCATATCGCGTTATGCACCATAGCGCATAACGCATATCGCGTTAATGCACATAGCGCAATAGCGTATAGTGGCATAGCCCATAGCGCATAAAGCATATCGCTTATCGAAAGGTCGAAAATCGAAAACTCGAAAATCGAAAATCGAAAATCGCATTATCGCGTTATGCCATAGCGCATAGCGTTATAGTGCATAGCCATAGCGCATACGTATAGTGCATACCCATAGCGCATAGCGATAGTGCATAGCCCTAGCGCATAACGCAATATCGCTTATCGAAAGCTCGAAAACTCGAAATTCGAAAACTCGAAACTCGAAATTCGAAAACTCGAAAATCGAAAATCGCATATCGCGTTATGACATAGCGCATAGCGCATAGCGCATAGCGCATAGCGTATATGCATAGCCCATACGCATAACGCATATCGCTATCGAAAGGTCGAAACTCGAAAATCGAAAATCGAAAATCGCTATCGCGTTATGCACATGCGCATAGCGTATAGTGCATAGGCCCATAGCGCATAGCGTATGTGCATAGCCCATAGCGCATAACGATATCGCTTATCGAAAACTCGAAACTCGAACTCGAAAATCGAAAACTCGAAAATCGAAAATCGAAAATCGAAAATCGCATTATCGCGTTATGCACCATAGCGCATAACGCATATCGCGTATGCACATAGCGCATAGTGCATAGCCATAGCGCATAACGCATTCGCTTATCGAAAACTCGAAACTCGGAAAATCGAAAATCGCATTCGCGTTATGCACATAGCGCATAGCGCATAGCGCATAGCGTATAGTGCAATAGCCCCATAGCGCATAACGCTATCGCTTATCGAAAACTCGAAACTCGAAACTCGAAACTCGAAAATCGAAAATCGATATCGCGTTATGCACATAGCGCATAGTGCATAGCCATAGCGCATAACGCTATCGCTTATCGAAAGGTCGAAACTCGAAACTCGAAAACTCGAAAATCGAAAATCGCATTCGCGTTATGCACATAAGCGCATAGCGTATAGTGCATAGCCCATAAGCGCATAACGCATAATCGCTTATCGAAAGGTCGAAACTCGAACTCGAAACTCGAAACTCGAAAATCGAAAATCGCATATCGCGTTATGCCATAGCGCATAACGCATATCGCGTTATGCACATAGGCATAGCGTATAGTGCATTAGCCCATAGCGCAAACGCATATCGCGTTAGCACATAGCGCATAACGATATCGCTTATCGAAAGGTCGAAAATCGAAAACTCGAAACTCGAAAATCGAAAATCGAAAATCGAAAATCGATATCGCGTTATGACATAGCGCATAGCGTATAGTGCATAGCCCATAGGCATAACGCATATCGCTTATCGAAAACTCGAAACTCGAAAATCGAAAATCGAAAACGCATATCGCGTTATGCACATAGCGCATTAGCGTATAGTGCATGCCCATAGCGCATAGCGTATATGCATAGCCCATACGCATAACGCATACGCTTATCGAAAACTCGAAAATCGAAAATCGAAAATCGCATGTCGCGTTATGCACATAGCGCATAGCGCATAGCGTATAGTGATAGCCCCATAGCGCATAGCGTAAGTGCATAGCCCATACGCATAACGCATATCGCTATCGAAAGGTCGAAACTCGAAACTCGAAACTCGAAACTCGAAAATCGAACTCGAAAATCGCATGTCGCGTTATGCACATAGCGCTAGCGTATAGTGCTAGCCCATAGCGCCATAACGCATATCGCTATCGAAAACTCGAACTCGAAAATCGCATATCGCTTATCGAAAGGTCGAACTCGAAACTCGAAACTCGAAAATCGAAAATCGCATATCGCGTTATGCACATAGCGCATAGCGCATAGCGTATAGTGCATTAGCCCATAGCGCATTAACGCATATCGCTTATCGAAAACTCGAAACTCGAAAATCGCATATCGCGTTATGCACATAGCGCATAGCGCATAGCGTATAGTGCTAGCCCATAGCGCATAACGCTATCGCTTATCGAAAGGTCGAAAATCGAAAACTCGAAAATCGAAAATCGCATTATCGCGTTATGCACTAGCGCATAGCGTATAGTGCATAGCCCATAGCGCATAACGCATTCGCTTATCGAAAACTCGAAATTCGAAAACTCGAAACTCGAAACTCGAAAATCGAAAATCGCATGTCGCGTTATGCACCATAGCGCATAACGCATATCGCGTTATGACATAGCGCATAGTGCATAGCCATAGCGCATAAGCATATCGCTTATCGAAAGGTCGAAACTCGAAACTCGAAAATCGAAAACGCATATCGCGTTATGCACATACGCATAGCGTATAGTGCATAGCCCTAGCGCATAACGCAATCGCTTATCGAAAGGTCGAAACTCGAAAATCGAAAATCGAAAATCGCATATCGCGTTATGCCATAGCGCATAACGCATATCGCGTATGCACATAGCGCATAGTGCATAGCCATAGCGCATAACGCAATCGCTTATCGAAAACTCGAAAATCGAAAATCGAAAATCGAAAATCGAAAATCGCATATCGCGTTATGCACATAGCGCATAGCGTTAGTGCATAGCCCATAGCGCATTAACGCATATCGCTTATCGAAAGGTCGAAAATCGAAAACTCGAAAATCGAAAATCGCATATCGCGTTATGCCACATAGCGCATAGTGCATAGCCCATAGCGCATAGCGTATAGGCATAGCCCATAGCGCAATAACGCATATCGCTATCGAAAACTCGAAACTCGAAAATCGAAAATCGCATATCGCGTTATGCACATATCGCATAGCGTATATGCATAGCCCATAGCGCAAACGCATATCGCGTATGCACATAGCGCAATAGCGTATAGTGCATAGCCCATAGCGCATAACGCATATCGCTTATCGAAAGGTCGAAACTCGAAACTCGAAAATCGAAAACGCATATCGCGTTATGCACATAGCGCATAGCGTATAGTGCATAGCCCATAGCGCATAACGCATATCGCTTATCGAAAGGTCGAACATCGAAACTCGAAACTCGAAAATCGAAAATCGCATGTCGCGTATGCACATAGCGCATAGCGCATAGCGTATAGTGCATAGCCATAGCGCATAACGCAATATCGCTTATCGAAAACTCGAAAATCGAAAACTCGAAACTCGAAAATCGAAAATCGCATATCGCGTTATGCACATAGCGCATAGCGCATAGCGTATAGGCATAGCCCATAGCGCATTAACGCATATCGCATATCGCTTATCGAAAACTCGAAAATCGAAAATCGATATCGCGTTATGCAACATAGCGCATAGTGCATAGCCATAGCGCATAGCGTATAGTGCTAGCCCATAGCGCTAACGCATATCGCATATCGCTTATCGAAAGGTCGAAAATCGAAAACTCGAAAATCGAAAATCGCATTATCGCGTTATGCACATAGCGCATAGTGCATAGCCATAGCGCATAGCGTATAGTGCATAGCCCATAGCCCATAACGCATATCGCTTATCGAAAGGTCGAAAATCGAAACTCGAAAATCGAAAATCGCATATCGCGTTATGCACATAGCGCATTAGCGTATAGTGCATAGCCATAGCGCATAACGCATATCGCTTATCGAAAACTCGAAATTCGAAAACTCGAAAATCGAAAACGCATATCGCGTTATGCACATAGCGCATAGGTATAGTGCATAGGCCCATAGCGCATAACGCTATCGCTTATCGAAGGTCGAAACTCGAAACTCGAACTCGAAAATCGAAAATCGCATATCGCTTATCGAAAACTCGAACTCGAAAATCGAAAATCGAAAATCGCATATCGCTTATCGAAAACTCGAAAATCGAACTCGAAAATCGAACTCGAAAATCGAACTCGAAAATCGAAAATCGAAAGTCGAAACTCGAAAATCGAAAATCGAAAATCGATATCGCGTTATGACATAGCGCATAGTGCATAGCCCTAGCGCATAACGCTATCGCTTATCGAAAGGTCGAACTCGAAACTCGAAACTCGAACTCGAAAATCGCATTCGCGTTATGCACATAGCGCCATAGCGTATAGTGGCATAGCCCATAGCGCTAACGCATATCGCTTATCGAAAGTCGAAAATCGCATATCGCTTATCGAAAGGTCGAAACTCGAAAATCGCATGTCGCGTTATGCCATAGCGCATAACGCTATCGCTTATCGAAAACTCGAAAATCGAAAATCGAAAATCGAAAATCGCATGTCGCGTTATGCACATGCGCATAGCGTATGTGCATAGCCCATAGCGCATAGCGATAGTGCATAGCCATAGCGCATAACGCATATCGCGTTAATGCACATAGCGCATAACGATATCGCTTATCGAAAGGTCGAAAATCGAAAATCGAAAATCGAAAATCGAAAATCGAAAATCGAAAATCGAAAACTCGAACTCGAAACTCGAAAATCGCATGTCGCGTTATGCACCATAGCGCATAACGCATATCGCGTATGCACATAGCGCATAGTGCATAGCCATAGCGCATAACGCATATCGCTTATCGAAAGGTCGAAAATCGAAAACTCGAAAATCGAAAATCGATATCGCGTTATGCACATATCGCATAGCGTATAGTGCATAGGCCCATAGCGCATAGCGTATAGTGCATTAGCCCATAGCGCATAACGCTATCGCTTATCGAAAACTCGAAAATCGAAAACTCGAAAATCGAAAATCGAAAATCGAAAATCGCATGTCGCGTTATGCACATGCGCATAGCGTATGTGCATAGCCCATAGCGCATAGCGATAGTGCATAGCCATAGCGCATAACGCATATCGCGTTAATGCACATAGCGCATAACGCAATCGCTTATCGAAAGGTCGAAAATCGAAAATCGAAAATCGAAAATCGAAAATCGAAAATCGAAAACTCGAACTCGAAACTCGAAAATCGCATGTCGCGTTATGCCATAGCGCATAACGCATATCGCGTTATGACATAGCGCATAGTGCATAGCCATAGCGCATAACGCATATCGCTTATCGAAAGGTCGAAAATCGAAAACTCGAACTCGAAAATCGCAATATCGCGTTATGCACATATCGCATAGCGTATAGTGCATAGGCCCATAGCGCATAGCGTATAGTGCATTAGCCCATAGCGCATAACGCTATCGCTTATCGAAAACTCGAAAATCGAAAACTCGAAAATCGAAAATCGAAAGTCGAAAATCGCATATCGCGTTATGACATAGCGCATAGTGCATAGCCATAGCGCATAGCGATAGTGCATAGCCCTAGCGCATAACGCCTATCGCTTATCGAAAACTCGAAAATCGAAAACTCGAAAATCGAAAATCGATATCGCGTTATGCCATAGCGCATAGCGTATGTGCATAGCCCATAGCGCATAGCGTATAGTGCATAGCCATAGCGCATAACGCAATCGCTTATCGAAAGGTCGAAACTCGAAACTCGAAAATCGAAAATCGCATGTCGCGTTATGCACATAGCGCATAGCGTATAGTGCTAGCCCATAGCGCAAACGCATATCGCTTATCGAAAGGTCGAAACTCGAAAATCGAAAACTCGAAACTCGGAAACTCGAAAATCGCATGTCGCGTTATGCAACATAGCGCATAGCGCATAGCGTAATAGTGCATAGCCATAGCGCATAACGATATCGCTTATCGAAAACTCGAAACTCGAAACTCGAAACTCGAAACTCGAAAATCGAAAATCGCATGTCGCGTTATGCACCATAGCGCATAGCGTATAGTGCATAGCCCATAGCGCATAACGCCATATCGCTTATCGAAAACTCGAACTCGAAAATCGAAAATCGCATATCGCTTATCGAAAACTCGAACTCGAAAATCGAAAATCGCATGTCGCGTTATGCACATTAGCGCATAGCGTATAGTGCATAGCCCATTAGCGCATAACGCATACGCTTATCGAAAGGTCGAAACTCGAAAATCGAAAACTCGAACTCGAAAATCGAAAATCGCATGTCGCGTTATGCACATAGCGCATAGCGGATAGTGCATAGCCCATAGCGCATAACGCATATCGCTTATCGAAAGGTCGAAACTCGAAACTCGAAACTCGAAAATCGAAAATCGCATTATCGCGTTATGCAATAGCGCATAGCGTTATAGTGCATAGCCATAGCGCATAGCGTATGTGCATAGCCCATACGCATAACGCATATCGCTATCGAAAACTCGAAAATCGAAAATCGAAAATCGAAAATCGCATATCGCGTTATGCACATAGCGCATAGTGCATAGCCATAGCGCATAGCGTATAGTGCATAGCCATAGCGCATAGCGCATAACGCATATCGTTATCGAAAGGTCGAAACTCGAAAATCGAAAATCGAAAATCGCATATCGCGTTATGCACATAGCGCATAGCGCATAGCGTATATGCATAGCCCATAGCGCCATAACGCATATCGCTTATCGAAAACTCGAAAATCGAAAATCGAAAATCGCATTATCGCGTTATGCACATAGAGCATAGCGTATAGTGCATAGCCATAGCGCATAACGCATATCGCTTATCGAAAGGTCGAACTCGAAACTCGAAACTCGAAAATCGAAAATCGCATGTCGCGTTATGCACATAGCGCATAGCGTAATAGTGCATAGCCATAGCGCATAACGCATATCGTTATCGAAAGGTCGAAACTCGAACTCGAAAATCGAAAATCGCATATCGCGTTATGCACATAGCGCATAGCGTATAGTGCATTAGCCCATAGCGCATAACGCATATCGTTATCGAAAGGTCGAAACTCGAAACTCGAAAATCGAAAATCGCATATCGCGTTATGCACATAGCGATAGCGTATAGTGCATTAGCCCATAGCGCATAACGCATATCGTTATCGAAAGGTCGAAACTCGAAACTCGAAACTCGAAACTCGAAACTCGAAAATCGAAAATCGAAAATCGCATATCGCGTTAATGCACATAGCGCATAGCGCATAGCGCATAGCGTATAGTGCATTAGCCCATAGCGCATAACGCAATCGCTTATCGAAAGGTCGAACTCGAAACTCGAAAATCGCAATATCGCGTTATGCAATAGCGCATAGCGCATAGCGTATAGTGCAAGCCCATAGCGCATAACGCATATCGCGTTTGCACATAGCGCATTAGCGTATAGTGCATAGCCATAGCGCATAACGCATTCGCTTATCGAAAGGTCGAAACTCGAAACTCGAAAATCGAAAATCGAAAATCGCATATCGCGTTATGCACCATAGCGCATAACGCATATCGCGTTATGCCATAGCGCATAGCGTTAGTGCATAGCCCATAGCGATAACGCATATCGCATATCGCTTATCGAAAGGTCGAACTCGAAACTCGAAACTCGAAAATCGAAAATCGCATGTCGCGTTATGCACATAGCGCATAGCGTATAGTGCATTAGCCCATAGCGCATACGCATATCGCTTATCGAAAACTCGAAACTCGAAACTCGAAAATCGAAAATCGCATATCGCGTATGCACATAGCGCATAGCGCATAGCGTATAGTGCATACCCATAGCGCATAACGCATATCGCTTATCGAAAGGTCGAAACTCGAAACTCGAAAATCGAAAATCGCATGTCGCGTTATGCCACATAGCGCATACGTATAGTGCATAGGCCCATAGCGCATAACGCATATCGCTTATCGA
>JAGSMZ010000027.1:1800000-2000562 GCA_029286645.1 Papilio protenor | reverse complement strand
CGTGAAGAACCCGTCACAAGTGTTGTCGTGAAAGAAGAAACTTCTCCGGATTTCGAAGAGGTCCTGAAGTTCAACAAGTGCTGGAGTTTCCTGAAGAGACCAAGGAAGAGGAAGTGCCCAGTGACGATGGTAAGCCTAGTAAAATTAAAACAAGTAAGCGTATAAGTAAAGACAAAACAGGTCGCACACTCGAAACAACACAAATAACAACAACACAAGTAGACGACGAGAAACCAATCGTTACAATCCACACAACAGAGGAAACACACGATGACATCACATCACCACTTGACACATTACCCGAAGCACAAAATGCTAAAGTGATCGAGGAAGAACCCGAACAAGTACAAATCGAGCAAACACTCGATGACATCACATCACCACTTGACACATTACCCGAAGCACAAAATGCTAAAGTGATCGAGGAAGAACCCGTCACAAGTGTTGTCGTGAAAGAAGAAACTTCTCCGGATTTCGAAGAGGTCCCTGAAGTTCAACAAGTGCTGGAGTTTCCTGAAGAGACCAAGGAAGAGGAAGTGCCCAGTGACGATGGTAAGCCTAGTAAAATTAAAACAAGTAAGCGTATAAGTAAAGACAAAACAGGTCGCACACTCGAAACAACAGAAATAACAATTATTGAGAAAGAAGGTGAAGAACCCGTCACAAGTGTTGTCGTGAAAGAAGAAACTTCTCCGGATTTCGAAGAGGTCCCTGAAGTTCAACAAGTGCTGGAGTTTCCTGAAGAGACCAAGGAAGAGGAAGTGCCCAGTGACGATGGTAAGCCTAGTAAAATTAAAACAAGTAAGCGTATAAGTAAAGACAAAACAGGTCGCAAACTCGAAACAACAGAAATAACAATTATTGAGAAAGAAGGTGAAGAACCCGTCACAAGTGTTGTCGTGAAAGAAGAAACTTCTCCGGATTTCGAAGAGGTCCCTGAAGTTCAACAAGTGCTGGAGTTTCCTGAAGAGACCAAGGAAGAGGAAGTGCCCAGTGACGATGGTAAGCCTAGTAAAATTAAAACAAGTAAGCGTATAAGTAAAGACAAAACAGGTCGCAAACTCGAAACAACAGAAATAACAATTATTGAGAAAGAAGGTGAAGAACCCGTCACAAGTGTTGTCGTGAAAGAAGAAACTTCTCCGGATTTCGAAGAGGTCCCTGAAGTTCAACAAGTGCTGGAGTTTCCTGAAGAGACCAAGGAAGAGGAAGTGCCCAGTGACGATGGTAAGCCTAGTAAAATTAAAACAAGTAAGCGTATAAGTAAAGACAAAACAGGTCGCAAACTCGAAACAACAGAAATAACAATTATTGAGAAAGAAGGTGAAGAACCCGTCACAAGTGTTGTCGTGAAAGAAGAAACTTCTCCGGATTTCGAAGAGGTCCCTGAAGTTCAACAAGTGCTGGAGTTTCCTGAAGAGACCAAGGAAGAGGAAGTGCCCAGTGACGATGGTAAGCCTAGTAAAATTAAAACAAGTAAGCGTATAAGTAAAGACAAAACAGGTCGCACACTCGAAACAACAGAAATAACAACAACACAAGTAGACGACGAGAAATCAATCGTTACTTTACCAATAATTACTGAACAACCTAAAAAGCGATACGAAAATGCACAAAAACTGCAACTTATGTCTGAAAGCCGAAACAGTGAGCTTACGCAAGTATTGGACAATGTCGACAAAATTGATATTCATAACAAGCCAGAAGAGGTAACGCCCAAGTCAAGTTATAATGAAATGCAACATATACAATTGCTTGAACTAGTTACAGAAGAAACTCCTACTTCTTTAGTTACAAGTGGTCCTATAAGTGAACATGCGTCTTCTATATTAGCTCCATTAAAAGAAGTAGTTCATATTTCCCCACAGTCCATTGAAAATGTGGAAAATCTGTGTGATCAAGGTCAGGACGAAAAGAAAGTACAAATTGAATATGAGCTTAATAAAAGTTACATTACATTAGAAAGTACAACAGTGGAAGCCTCCGAAAATATTATCATCCAAGGTTCCGAACCTAAAACTGCAGAACAACAACTTCTGGAAATGACATCAATTCAGGGAATTGAAATAACGTCAAGTGAAAATGTTGCTCAATTAGGTAAATTAGAAAAAGAGCAAAAGCAAATAGCGGAAGAGAAAAGAATTATTTCGCATGAAGTTTCTAAATGTGACCACAATATATTAGACAGTGTCGCAGCGATACGTGATTTAACTGTTACAACATGCGATAAGGCTACAATTGATGTAGAATCTTATAAAAGTTACCAAGTTTCAGAAAACACGACACACGAGCAACTTCAAAATATTAACACCCAGTACGATACAGTAACAAAACAGCCAGAAGAAAAAAATTCTGAATTAAAGCCGGTGGAATTAACAGAGATTATTTTAGGAGAAGTTGAAAATACTTTAATTCCCAGCACTGCCATTACAGGAAAAAATAAAATATATGCAGATGTAATTGATTTAGAACCAATTAGTCAAACGGACGTTCTAGTTTATGAAAGTGTAAAAAATGATAAGTTAGACCTTTCAATGGAAGCTCAAACTGCTATATGCTCACTAAATCAAAATGAAGGAATTAATGTATACGAAGTTGTAGAAGCTAATGCACATGAAAAATTGATTTCCGATGTGACTAGATCTGTAACAGCTGAACAGAATGTAACGCCATTGACGCACATACAATGCAATGAAAATATTTTCGAATTGCAGGTCGATGAATTAGTCACACAACAGGTAGAGCCACAAACCTCTAATGTTAAAACTACAAATATCTTACCCTTATTAGTAAGTGATAATACAAGCATAGAAGGTGAAACACCGTTTACTGTTAAAACGCCTGATAAACAAAAAGTGAAAGAAACATACAACTTTTACAATGAAATTGAAGTGTTAGATAAAAGTAGGCCCGAAGAAACAAGTCCTTACAATCGAGAATACCCACAAGCACTCAAAACAAATTTCACTACTATTGCCGACGATCACCATAACATAATGATTACACAACAAGATGTGTTTTTAGAGGGTAAGCAATGTTTTGCTGTCAAAAATATTATTTTAAAATATACTTGATAGAATTAAAATTCACCGTATTATTCTTATTCCTGTGAAAATCTATTTCAACATAACTTCTAAAGTAACACACACACAACCACACAACATGCAGAGGCTAATATATTCAAAAAGCACATACATAACACATATACACACAAATCATAATCACACACGCGCCCACAACACACACACACACACACACACACGCGCGCGCACACACACACTCGCGCGCGCACACACACTCGCGCGCACACACACACACGCGCACACACACACACAACAAATACAAACACAGACACAAAACATTCATCATACACGCGGGAAAGAAAAGCAGGGGAAAGGGAAAAAAAAAACTATCTAATTGTTCATTATGATTGTTTTATTTGAAAAGATAGTAATACATAGTTATTTATAGGTGTGATATATGTTTTTAGTACCTTCTTTTTTTTTTTTCACTTTCAAAATAACTGTTATAATTAAGCGTAATGTATTTCTTTGTTTCCTTTGTTTTCTTTGTGTAGACATTAAATGAATTGTAATGAAGTATTGGGGAAGGAATTGGCTCCTGTGACACAGGGCAACCTACAACAGGAGCCAAGACTTCCATGAAATGTATAACTAAAGAGACAATAAATAAATTATTATTATTTTTATTATTTTTCATATATCTTTAATTTCTTATTTTTATATATAATATATTTTACATGATTTGTTATAAAAAATAAATAAAACATATTATATAAAAAAATAGAACTCCACCGGCTGCGGAATCCGATGACTCATTATTATTATTGTTTTTTTAAGTTATTTTGTCTCCATCTGGCTGGCTTTTATAAATAAGTAAAGTAAAAAAAATTATTTTTATTCACAAATTATGTTTTTTTTTTAAATAGCTTTAAAATCTAAAATTGTCTCTTTTAGGGTGATCAAGGGAATTTAGATTGTTGTATTTACTAAGTAGCTCATAACTTCGTTTGCGGGAAAAATAAAGTTTCATTTGATAAATGTATTTGTCAATTTTCGAATTCATCGATCGAAATTAAAACCCCATTATATAGGTATTTTGTTGTGTACCGGATATACATATGAAAATGTGACGTTTTGCAGCAGCAATTAGTGTTATACTCGTAGTTCGCTGCTTTGAAACTTCTGAGCTTTTTCTTGTTCTTATATTTATAGTTGTTATATCGTTACAAATTTTCGCATAATTGGACATCAAAGCGTTTCAATAAATATACAGAGGTAGCATGGTTGATACTTCACTTGAAACATTTTTCACATGATCCTCACTAACGCTATATATTGATAGGTCTATATAATTATGATGACCTATAATATCAATTAATTAATTGCATTGAAATTAATTGCCAATAAGTGTCACTAAATCATATCTAAATGTTTATGTTTTATTTTGTGACACTGTTTAGTTTAGTTTATAACAAACGATGGAGCGTATTATAATTTTGTAAAATGTTTTGTAACATGTCAATACAAGGATATGAGCTGGAGTACTGAACTTAACAACTAACATAGAACCTTTCAAAGAAGTTACCGTTGAAAAAATGTTGTTCCCTATGTCTAGTTTATGTATTTATTTGTTTTTGTTGGACTTCTGTAAACAAAAAGATCACTAAGAAAACCCCCGCGTTATTTGGGATAATAACCGTATTATACAAGAGATTGAAATTGACTAATATGAAAATACGCTTCTAGAGTACCGCGATACAGGAGGCATAATTTCCTTGCATATAATAAAGGAAATAAGGCTAACTAGCAACACAGCTCAATACCATTTATTCTTTTTCTCAAAATTACGTATTTAAGTACTTATCTTGACTTTGTAAACTCTGTACGGCAAATCACTTATTGACACCTTTATAATTTTTAAGGTTTTCAAGGTTTTCAAACCTCCAACCGATCGTTAGAGCGTGCACACACCTGAAACTAAACTAACGGTCAACAGTTTAGTCTCGCTTTGATTTCTATGAGCTTATATAGCCTATACGACGACACTAATCGATTCTTAATTGTGCAACTAAACAGTTGAATGAGCTGCGAACGTAAAAGCTGAAAATTCTAATAATTGTTATTTTAAAACTACAAAATATTTTATGTGTTGTTTATGATTGTATATTCATCAGGTGGGATCGTGTTCAAATTCAAGCGTTATTAAAATTTTATTGACGAATTATGGAACACATATTTGATAATTATTTATATTTTTTAATTACATTTTTGATAATGTATATGCATATTTATGGAGCTGACTGTATTTGTTTACAGTTAATTTCATTTGATTTAGAAGTAGGCGACTTTAATTGAATAGAAAATACATGAATGAACAAAATAAATACTACCAAAGGTTGTTTACATTTATTTATAATAGTGTTAAATCCGAATGAATTAGCTTCTGACAGTGATGATATTAGATTATGCACGTATTTACCATCAATCATCGTCAATCGATCATCAGAAGCAAATCTTCATCACCAGCTCACTATCCGTTTCCACTGAGGGGTTCGTACCCTACTCTAATTTAGGGGTGACTGAGTCACAGTCAAACACGCTGGCCCACCGCGGGAACGTTGCCTTCACACATATCTTTTAATTTCTCCGCCGATATGTGCGGGTTGCGTCGATGTTCCTTCGGCGCAAGAACATCAGGTAAATTATGTACTTATGAAATTCGAATATTCATTGTGAATTCGGAAACAATGAATATAACACTATATTAATATTAAAACATGTCATTAAAATTTTCACAACTTTAAAAATGCGGAAAACAGCATTGATTTTGTAAACAACCTTGACCTAAGTAGTTTGTAACGTTATATGTACTCGACGTTCTTTGTAAAAAAAATGTAAAACGTCCATACTCAGTAATTAGTTTAAGTCTGATTATATTTTATTGAATAACTGAAATGTAAAGGTAATAATTATTTTTTACCTTAATATATAAGAAAAAAATTACATAATTTTATAAAAATTACTTATTGTACTTGTAATATTTGTTACAATATTGGTATATTTCATGTTGCTAAGGAAAAAAACTATGATTTTTGCATGAGACGGGACAGAGTCACGTCGCTTCGTCTCTTTTAATCTCTATGTAAATCACCTGATTACATGTATAAAAAACGATGATTGTCCTCTTGCATACAGTATTTTACTGTAAATGCGATGGTGAATAATTTTGAATCTGGTTTGATGTTTTTTTTATAAATTCTTAAATTTCTTTGTCACATTTTAGAAGATTATTATTAAATTGCATATTTTTATGATTTACAGATGACTTGAAGTTAGAAAAAGTACCCATCGTAAAAGTCGATGAAAACATAACAAAACCCTTGCGTTCAACGGAAACAACAGATAAACAGCATAAATTAAATGCAAAGAAATTAATTCCCCTTAAAGTAGAACACGTTGATGTTGAAACACCACAACACCCTGAAAAAGTTGAAAATATACAATTTACAAAAGTGAAATTGAAAAAACCTGTTCAGAAACCTAAACCAGAGCCAACCTCCACTGTAACTCTGCCCAAATTCCAGCTAAAGAGCCGAATTAAAATAATTGATGACTGGCCACCAAAGGAAATAAAACCTATCTTTACCAATTTAGGAAGTATTCGTCAGAATGGAGAGATATCACGAAACGTAAAAGAAGCAGCAAAGGTTAAGCGAAAACCTGTCAAAATATCTTCAATTCCAGAAGCAGAAAAAACTGAGTTAGAGCAACCTGAAATTTACTCAGACATTTATAAAAAGCCAGATAAAACAAGAACAGAGGAAGACCTCAAGCCAAGTAAGCTTACAAATGAAGAAAATGAAACAGAACAAAAATCCGCAGAGCCTAAAATGAAACCAGACGTAGTTGAGACTGCTACCCAAAAAACGCCAACAAAACTTTCCATTGACATGCAAGACGTGAGTGAAAAAATTACTCCTATTGAAAAAGAGGCCAAAAAGAACAAAGAAAAATCAAAAGATATAGAGGAAAACGTTCAAAAAATAGATGAAATGGAGCCGCTACCCACAACTGAAAGTGAAAAGGAAATAAATGAGAACGCATTTGATAAAAAACCAGTAAAGAAACACCCTAAACTCGTTCCTCTACAAATAGAGAGTAAAACTTTCGAACCTAGTAAACCTCAATTCGCAGATAGTACTGAAGGCCCGGTATTCAAAAAGCTTAAATTAAAAAAGACAGTTGCTCCTCTGAAACAGGACACGTCATCAGTTACGTTACCTAAATTTCAACTAAAAAGTCGTATTAAATACGTAAATGATTGGCCTCCAGCAGTTATTAAGCCATTAATAACAACAATAGGAAGTATACGTCAAAATGGAATACTTTCGCGTAATGTTAAAGAAGCCGCAAAACTTAAAAAAGTAATCATCCCGACGCCTAAACTACCTGAAATTGAACATACGCAATTAGAGAAAACAATGTTCGATTCTGAAGATATAAAATTAAGTTTAAAAGCGAAACACGAAGAAGAAATAATTGAACCTATAGAAGAAACGGAACCAGAACAATTTACAATAAAACCTAAAAGGCCAAGTATTAAGAAAGTACAAGAAATAACAGACGAAGTGACTATTAAGAAAACACTAAAACCAATAAGAAAACCGTCCATTCCACAAGCGGAAGACGCCGAACCAGAAACGGTGACGTTTAGACCAAAAACGACTAAAACAAAAGAGGATGTAGAACAAGAATTTAACATTCATTTAGATTCCTATGCTGAAGAAGAAATCTCGATGTCGAGTAAAGTAAAATTAAAGCCTCAACGAATTCCTACCTTTAATGAGGAAGCTAATGAAACATCAATCAAATTTTATGAAGAAACAGAAGCAGAGGGATCGATAGAAATCATAGAAGCTGACGAAAACGTAAGGGATGAAACAGCAGATATTATAATACCCTTTAAGAAACAGCCGGAATATATAAAAACAAACGAAGACGAAGTAACTTCAAACATTCTTAAACCAAAGTCGCGATCAGAAATAACACAAGATGTAAATATAACTTTGGACAAAAAACCTAAATACACTGTTCACGATCAAGAGGGCGTAAGTTTTGATGTTAAATCTCGCGCAGAAAAAGTCACCGCTGAAGATGTATCACTATCCAGAAACGTGATTATTAAGCCAAAAACAAAAACTACCCACGCTGAAGGGTCTGCAGAAACTTCTATCAAAGTGACTCAAGAAGTTGAAGATAATAGTCAAATAGAAGAAATAGTTGTAAGTGATGTAGAATCAGAAGAAAATGTTGAAATGATAATTAGACCAAGGGCGAAGAAACCAACCTATGAAATAAGTGAAGTAGAAGAGGTAAATGTTGAACTAAAACCGAAAAAACCGAAGAGTGATTTATATGAAGAAGAAAACCTTACATTTTCTACTAAACGTACACCAAGAAAGCCTTTGGAAATACAAGGTACATGTTTTTTTACTAATTATAATTGTCGCTAACAGAACTCTTTTCTGCCAGAGCAGATAGATTTTTATTATTATTACGTGTTTTATCGGAAAAGATCTTTTCTCTCTCTTTTAAGTTCTAATTTAGATACTTATAGGATGTTTTGGACTTTAAACAGTCTCAATGATATTAAAATGGGATTTTAAGATACTAGACATGAGATTTTAATATATTTTTAAACAAGCAAAGTAAGCGTTACTTTCTCTGTCTTCTCTCAGTCGGTCTGCCTACCGCCGCGTCTGTTAGAATCTCGCCTTTAAGATACTTACATTTGATAACGATGGATATATTTTTTTAAAACGTTGTAGATTGGTTAAACAGCTAAGTTGGGCTGGCTGGAGTGAATCCATGATTAATCATCCATGTCCACGACGGCTCCACTACCACTAACTTGACTACCCATTAACTAATTACTGTTATTTATATTTTAGAAGCGGATGCATCGATGAGTATAGCTAGGGAGCAGGAATTCCCTGGTAAGTCTAATTTAAGCACTAGAAATCAATAAAAACCGCCTATTAATTTCTGTGCCAAGTAAAAAACTAGTACATATATTTTGTTTCCGTAAATATGTCTTTAACTAGTAGGCAATTTACTAAAAAAAATATTTTATTAATTAAACAATTTTCTTGAAACAAAGTACCTAAAATCTTAATTCTGACGTAGGTCCCAAACTCCGCACTACTCACTCACTACTTAAAAATCAGACTCAAATATAAACGTGGGACATGTGAAATTTTTATCAAGAGTCGCATGGGACAATAGTCCCCCATATATTCTGAGGAGGCACACATCCGCGGCCCCGTATGCGCCAACTGCCGTGGAAGCTTATTCCTTGGGGAAAATATACCTCCGCAATACCTACTCCATAAGGGCACGCTGGAACACACTGTGCAATTTTGTTTGATTCCACGATTTTATTTTCTAATTCTGATGACTATTTAATGGTACACCTTGCATAATTTAGAATAGGACTAACTGTTTTATATTAATTTCTCTCAACGCAGGCGAATTTCAATTACTAAATTATACGGAAATAAATAAATAGCGCTAGTGAATATGCAGTTACAATGTTTGCGAATTTTCTCATGACCAGTACGTTACTTATTTCAGAAACTCCAGTCAACGTGCGCAGGGGTGATACAGTTTTCGCCGTCTACTCGTATGTTGCAGAAACAAACGATGCTATAAATCTCGTCGAGGGTGAACGATTGTATATTTTAGGTAAACAAATCTTATATCATTTTATTTCATATAGTTATATATATTAATGCGGTTTTAGGAACCAAATTATATGTTGCCTTACGGCTTGGCATTATAACCGATCCTTAAAATACATAGAATTTGAACAATATAATTTTAATTATTCTATATGGGGTATGAAAGCGAATACAATAGTTAATTAATAGGCATCTAAATAATTAGCTGTTACGTTTTACTCGCACTATTATTTCTCTATTATATTAATAAATTAAAAAGAAAATCATGTAAATCATATATTCATAAATTTAAGTAAGTTCATTTTCATTAGAAACTACAAATCAAGACTGGTGGTTCGTTCGGAAACATCTAACTGAAGAAACAGGTTGGGTACCGGCACAATACCTAATGGATGAACCAAATTACACTTCATATCTGCAAAAGAAGCTTAATGAAAAAATCGATAAGCTTCCAGTATTTGAAAGTAAGTGGTCATTTGAACGAATATATTTACATAAATAGGATAGGGGTTTGACTGTTACTAATTCCTTCCTTTTTTCTAGAACCTACATCTGAAGAACAGGCTATAGCGCCAATATTTGTGGAAAAGTTACGTCCTAAGCATACTCCAGATGGATCTACCGTGCAATTTGAATGCCAAGTCGAAGGATACCCAAGACCACAAATCACTTGGTTCAGACAGACAGCTATAATAAAACCATCTCAGGATTTCCAAATGTATTACGATGACGATAATGTTGCTACTTTAATTATTCGAGAAGTATTCCCAGAAGATGCCGGTACTTTTACTTGTGTTGCCAAAAACGCAGCTGGTTTTGCATCAAGTACGACTGAATTAACCGTTGAAGCACCGTTGTCGGATCATGGTTCCGAAATGACTATATTATCAAGAAAAAGTCTATCTAGGGAGTCTTCTTTGGCTGATATATTAGAAGGCATTCCACCTACATTTTCAAAGAGACCAAAGGCGCAATATGTCGATGAAGGCTCTAATATTTTGTTAGAATGTAGACTTGTAGCTATTCCGGAGCCAGATATAGTTTGGCTATTTAAGGGTGATGAAGTAATGCCTAGCGAAAATATTTCTATAGTAACAGAATCAGACATGCACATGTATTGTAGCGTTTTAAAAATAACAAATGTGAAGAAACATCAAGAGGGTACATATACAGTGGTTGCAGTGAATAGAGAAGGTGAAGCCAATTTACCTATTGTATTGAAAATTAAGACAGGTCAAAAGGAAAAGCCTCAAATTATTGAACCTCTTAAAAACATGTCTATAAGAGAAGGAGAAAGTTTTGTTCTCTCTGTTCAAGTAGTTGGAAACCCGAAACCGAAAGTAGCATGGTATAAAAATAACGAACCGATAAAATCAGACGTCTGCAAATCTGATGGCGACATACACACTGTTACGATAATAAAACCAAGAAAAGGAATAAACGATGGAATTTACACCCTTAAGGCTAAAAATACTGAGGGATCCACACAAACTAGTGCCGTTATAAGTATAGAAGGTAAATTTCACAGCCAAACATTTTTAATTTAGCTAATGAATAAGATAGAGCAAAAGATGACCTTCCTAGCTTTTTTTTTCTTCGTAATTACTATAGAAAAATATTTTTTTAAACAAAATTTAATATAATTCGTATGAGATAAAAATGCAACATTAGGGCTTTTTTTATTTGCTAATCATAACTTTCTATATTTGTCTTTTAGAACCTACTGAAGAAGATGCGGAGCCGCCATTATTCATTCACAGATTCCAGGAAATAACTGTTAACGAAAAAGGTACTATTAAACTGTTTGCCAAAGTAACGGGTAACCCTGTTCCCACTATAACGTGGTACAGAAATAATAAAGTAATAACTCCCTCCGATACCATTACCCAAGCTTTTGATGGTGAAAACATCGAGCTAGTTATACGTAATGTTGATTCTGAAATTGATTCTGGTGACTACAAATGTGTAGCGTCTAATAGTGCCGGTAAGGCATCTCATGGCGCTCGTGTGACTATTGATGTAGATAAAGTTGTATTTGTTAAAAATCTCCATAAATCTTATGAGGTCGAAGAAGGAAAACTAGTTATTTTAGAATGCGAAACTTCTCACACGGTTTCTACAAAATGGTACCACAATAACAAAGAGTTAAGTGGAATGGACCACAGGGAAATAATACAAGAATCCCGAATACATAAATTGAAAATTAAGAAAACTAAACTTACTGATACTGGAAAGATAAAATGTATCGTGAAAGATCAAGAAACCAGCACAGACTTAATAGTCCATGAGACCACTCCAGAATTTATAAGAAAATTACAAGATTTCGAAGTTAAAGAAAAAGATGTTGCAATCCTGGAAGTAGAAATTAATTCAGAAACCGCAGATGTATTGTGGGAAAAAGAGGGTAAAGTAATTAAGCCTAAGAAAAACAAATACGATTTTGAAAAACGAGGAAATGTTCGAAAATTATTTATCAGGAATACTTCAGTACACGATGAAGGAGAATACACTTGTATATTACGTGATGATGCATGTACTGCAGAAGTGACAGTTGTCGAATTGCCTCCCGAAATCATATCACGTCTTACAGATCAAAGAGTAAAGAAAGGTAATAAGGCAACATTTGAAATTGAACTGACAAAAGGTGATGCTTTAGTACAATGGTATAAAGACGACATGGAAATACAATTTTCAAATCACATTCAACTTACTATTGATGGTAAAAAACAAAAGTTGAAGATTTATGACTGTGAAGATAGTGACGCGGGTGAATACGCATGCGTTGTAGGCAATGATAAATGCACAGCCACTCTTACTGTTGATACACCAACAATAGATTTCACCATGCGTCTGCCTGAATTTATCATAGTCCCGGCATATGCAGATGCATATTTAACTGTCGAAATACCAGATGAACAATATGACGTTACTTGGCTAAGGAGAAAAAATAAAATTGAAGACTCAGAAAAGTTTACTTTAATATCTGACGGTAAAAAACGTACTGTTATTATTAGAAAATGTCTGGAAGAAGACCAAGGTGAATATTGTTGTGTATTGTTAGACGCGATGTGTTCTACGAAGTTAAAAGTTGAAGGTGAGTACAAATTTAAACCAGAAAAAGTTTTTAAACATTGTACGTTTATTTAGATATATTAATTAATATCAATGTATTTTTACAGTTACAGAATTCGCTCCTAAAATCTTAGACTACGTAAAGGAATACAAAATAAAGAAAGGAAGTGACGTAACAATAATTGTCAGTTACGAGGCTATTCCTAAACCTAATGATGAATGGATAGTTAATTCTAAGATAATAAAGAGATCCAAGCATACAAAACCATTCATAGATTCTAAAAGTGCTAGCCTCACTATTAAAAAAGTCGACAATACGGATGCTGGCATTTATAAACTTCGTCTAGAGAACAACTGCGGAAAAGTAGATGTTGATATCGATGTCATCATTACAGGTAACGTGAAATTACACATACTACATAAGATAATGCTTTAATTAAATCTATTTCTTCTGGAGAAATTAACATTTCAAACGTGTTTGCAGATATTCCATCACAACCTGGAAAACCTAACGTATTGGAGGTTGATGACACTTCTATAAACATATTTTGGGATGAACCAAAGAGCAATGGATTTTCGGAGGTTACCTGTTACATTGTTGAATATCAAGAAAAGAATACTTCCGAGTAAGTCTCTCATATTAACAATGTACATTTTTTACTTTAGAATTTTATTATATAACTGTGAACAGCTTGTAATTAATTTATCCTGCAAATTTGCTATGTAACTTCATTAACTTTTATTATTATTAATTAATTTTCAATTTTTAGATGGGTATCAATCGAAAATATCACGAAAACTCAAGTATACATTAAAAATTTAAAGGTTGATACTTATTATCGATTCAGAGTATTTGCGGTCAATGAGGTTGGTGTAAGTGAATCTTCAGAATGCTCTGAATTTATTCTTATAAAGAAAAAAGTAACAAAACAACCACCCTCGGTAGAAAAACCACTAAAGGATGTAATAGGAACTCCAAACGAAGATGTAGAATTGACTTGTATATTTGGAGGTATGCCGCAACCAAAAGTTACGTGGTTTAAAAATGGAAAGAAAATTGTTACTTCGAAATCTACTTATGTCAATAGAGTAGCAACACTGATTATTTCGGTGGAGGAGGAATCTCAAGGGGAATACAAATGCGTTGCTGTAAATGATTACGGTGAAGTAGAAACATCGTGTAACATAGAAGTACAACAGAAACCAATCATATATATAACGGAAATTGAGACGACACAAAAGTTAAGAGTTAATGATAAATGGTCTGTTACTGCCACCATTGAAGGTATACCCAAACCGCAAATTGTTTGGTATAGAAATGGGTCTAAGATCGATGATTCAAGCGATATCCGAAAAACAATTAAGGATGATGTTAGCGTGATAAACATTCCTAAAGTTGAAAGGGTCCACAGCGCCAAATATACAATTGAGGCTTATAATATCGCTGGTTCCACTTCTTACGACGTCAACTTAAGTGTATATGGTAAGTTTTTTAATTTAATTATCTTGTGAAAGTCATTTCCTGTTAAATAAACTTTTCAAATTAACTTTACGAACGAATAAGCCTTTATTAATAATAATTATAGAACAGAAAATTCAGAATAAGTGTAATATTTATTTCAACAGATGTACCAAGTAAACCGGAAGGTCCCGTTGTTATGAAGGAAATAAGCAAAGAATCTATCACAATTCAATGGAAGCCTCCTTTGGACAACGGCGGATTAGATCTAACAAAATACGCAGTTGAAAAATATGACCCGGAAATAAAACAATGGCTTAAGGTGGCTGATGTTGATAAAGAAGTGACGACGTATTGCTTCCAAGGATTGAATGAAAATAATAGTTATAAATTTAGAATTACGGCCATAAATCCTATCGGGGTCTCTGAAGCATTAGAAAGTGAGGCAATAGTAATAAAGACAGCTTTGGGTGAGTGAAATCTGATGAACTTCGAGTTCTATGATGACATTTGCACTTTTTTTTATTAAATTGATATTTACTTTAATATATTTTATTTATTACAGACGTACCATCACCGCCGTTGGGCCCGTTAGGTATTTACGGCATAACTACTGATTCTGTAACAATAACTTGGTCACCACCGGAAAGAAATGGTGGTTCAGCTATACTGGACTACACTGTGGAAGTAAAAGATGGCAAGAAATGGAAACACGTCGCCACAGTGACAAACACCACGGCCAGAATAGAAAAACTGCGTGCAAATATGACATACAAATTGAGAATATACGCCAGAAACGAAATTGGTGTGAGCTTACCATACATTCCCGAACAAGAAATAATTATTGGGAAAACTTTATGTAATTATCCTTTATTATTTTTACAAAATGTATTACACAATATTACCAATAGTGTCTTATTTAATGTTGTTTTTCCTGGTCTTTATTAATGGCACTTTGAATTATAAACTTAATTTACTCTTTTAGCTCCACCTTCTCAACCTCTAAACGTTGTGGTAAGAGAAATTACCTCGAGGTCAGTTACGCTTTCGTGGATGGCACCAGAAAGTGATGGTGGCAGCGTTATAACAAGTAAGATTTTATTATTTACTAACTAAAATCGTTATGTTATACTTCAAAACTTTAATGCAAACAATTAACATAATTGTAACTAGCGATATTAATTTAAACACTGAACTAAGGTCCCTCCAGGATCGCGCACAAAAATCAATCCTTATGACATTCACATTGTCAGTTCGAGTGTGACGTTTATGCCAATAATCCAGTGATGCGCCAACTCTACAGCGCGGTACTAATTTTCTTCTTCAGTACTTATATAAATAAAAAAATCAATTTCAGATTACATAATCGAGTATACGACGGTAAACAGAAAATCATGGACGAAAATAATCACAGTAAATGGTTCAACATATGAGCATTGTATTGAGAACATTAGAGAAAAGGAAGATCTCATATTCAGAATATCTGCCGAAAATGTAATTGGCATTAGTTTACCGACAGAATCAGAATTAGTGCATTTGGAGAAACATGCCAGTAAGTAATTTGTTCACAATAATTCATACTTCAATTCCCATTGGTATATTTGCTTTTCACAGAGCTCGTTATAAAGTTCTAATACTTGATTTTGGAAGACATAGTTATTCGTAACTCAAATACATACCAGAATCCATAAATGTAGTGGACAGTTGAATTTATATCATTATGAATGTAAAAAAGCGAGAAAAGTGTATCGCAAATGTAAATTGCTAAATATGCCGTTGACGTCCGCAACTGAAGTCAGTTATTTATTTGTCAATTCCTATTTCAGCTGTACCTTCTCCACCAATTGGGCCATTAGAAATTCGAACAGTAGGCAACAACATTGTAATGACGTCTTGGGGAACGCCGGAATGGGACGGAGGTGCCCCCCTTCTGGGCTACAACATAGCCATCCGTGATGTGACGAAGACGATGTGGATGGAAGTTGGAAAAGTAGACAGTCAAACACTGAAATTCAATATCAAGGATTTGAGTGAGAACCATACCTACATGATAAGAATATACGCTCGCAACGAAATTGGCATCAGCGAACCGCTTGAATCCGATGAACCATTTAAAGTAATTCCTGGAGAAGGTAAATGTTTATTAATTTATATTATAAAACTAGCTGTTCCCGTGCGGCTTCACCCGCATTAAATTAGTTATAAAAACTTTATTTTATTGTCAAATTCTCAATTGCAAATATCAAAATTCAAATGACAACGAAGGCTAATGACATTGGATAACAATTACCGTTACCGTGGCAATTTAGCTTCTTTAATGTTGGCAGCTTGTAGTTTATGATCCCTTTCCCACATGAAGGTTTTTTTCCAATTTATCTACCCCATAAGTTTGATAGCGTAAAAATATATAGCCTTAAGTATGTCGTAAGTGTAGGGTTTTTTATTAAAGAAATGATTAATCAACAATATGCAGTAATTGCTGACATCCTGCGGCACTAAGTAGCGTGTGTTTACGCTTTATAATATTAGTATAGATATGGCACATTGTGTTTTCCGTTGGGCCAATCTGCATTTCGTAGAATCGACCTATGGGATTTTTTCCCATTCAGTCGATTGTATAGATTCCGTTGATAAACACACCCAGAAATATCAACACATACAAGTTAAGTAAATTCGTAAAATCATGCGCTACATTTTCAGAATCTAGTTATAAGAAAATTTATAAAGAAATTCAGTTCCGACCGAGATTCAGGTCAAACTGGCCGAAAACCCAAGCGCGATCTGGACATTATTTTGCTCTGAACGCTTTCCTGGGTTCCTTCATTATAATTCGTTATCAGTTCTTACGGATTTATCCCATTTCCTTATCGATTTACTAAACCATGTAATAACGTGATTCTAATTTGTACAGATTCGTATGCTGACGAGGAACCTGGTGAACAAACAGAGATGACGGAGCCGACGTCCTTCAGTACGCAAACGACGACTTCGTGGCTCCGCGAACACAATATGGACGCAGACATACGATCGTACGCCCGTGGCTCCCTCTTGCGACGTGACGAGTACTTCTTCAGAATATGGTACTACGCCAAACAATTGTTCAAGTGAACGTATAAACGCACGTTCGAACATTGACCTGTGATATTTCAGAACAAAATTTATTGTTCATATAGTCCGCGTATAGTAACCGTTAAACTAAATTTCGAAGAGCGTCCATCTTGTAGTCTATCTCGCTTAAAGTTTGTTACCATTTTTATATGAATGTAATTTAAAAGGAAATATTTATTATAGATGATAAGCTAAATTATTTATTTATTTAAAAATATATTTAATAATGTATTTTATAAAATTTGATGTTAATATTTAAGCCTTATTTTTATTTTCTTACTATGGGAGACGTTTAAAATATAGGTGCATTATTTTTTAAATAATTGATAAGACTTAAATAATATACATCGAATTTTATTAAAAAAATTGAAAAATTAAATAAATAATAGCAACCCAAATAACACGTTTTTTTTACTACAAAATGCAATACATAATACCCTATCCTACCCTTCTAGGTTACAAGCGGATATTTTTTCATGGATACAACAAATTATGGATAAGTAGCTTTCGCCCGCGACTCCGTTCGCGTGTGATTAAAACTAAAACAAAATTACGTAGCCTATGTGTTCTTCCAGAATATTCTCTACATCTATGACAAATTTCATCGAAAACCGTTCAGCCGTTTAGGATACAAACTCTAACAAACATCCATCCATCCATCTAAACTTTCACGTTTATAACTAATATTTAGTTAGATTTATTGGAGAACTTAAAAGCTTGTTGAATAGTTAGATTGGCTTTTGTTATCAACATTCAATACATGAATTATTTATAAACAGACAGGACACAACCAATAATGCCTCTGTTATAATTGAAAAATGTTCCTAGTGTCTGCTCTATAATTTATTTATTTGTTATTCTTTGGCCTTCTGACAGGTAACCATAGACTATTTAGGGCTTAAATAAAAAACATAGCTAAGTACTCATTTATTTAATATCAAATATTTCACTTATTAATAATATAAAATGAAAAGGCATCTAATTACGAGTGTTTAAAGATCAAAATTCGCACATTAAAATGTCAAAGAGTAAAACTGTATTGTTATTACATTGTTACTAATAAATGCTTAAAATACAATCCAATAACTTTAAAACCAACTCTTTATGATACTAATAGATATTGGCACTATTACATAAATTAGAATCAACGAACAAACATGACAATTTTATAATAAAAACGTTGTTATAATCTAAATAGTAGGCACAGCTACAAACATTTTACTGGCGATTTCTGCGACCTGTAAAAAAAAAATAAACCATAACAAATATAACTTCATCAAACAATACGTGAGTTAAACAGTTTTTCTTTTATTTTTTCTGAGCGTCTTACCCTTATCTTTGGTGGACTTGACTTGTTTGTTTTTGTTGCATTTTTTAGTAATGCGTCGGCTTTGATCGCAAGTCGGGTCGCTGTTTGCTTTCAACATATCAGTTCTGGACATCTCGCCATTGGGGCTGCACTCGCTCCAGGATGATTTCTCGTAACGGCATGCTGGTAACAAAACAACATCTATATTTTTAACTATAATACAAGTGAACAGTATATTTATTTGTTTCTTTTTATGGAATGCAATAAAACAAAAATATTACACGTCTTCAATTATTGTTTTTAACATATTACATACAATTACTGTACTGAATAGTATTCAGTAAAGTAATTTATTCCTTTATTGAACAAAACAATTGTAATTTGTTACCTTTTTTACATTTTTTCTGAATCGTCTTTGTACGCTCGCAGTTCGAAACATCCCCTTTTTTCAAAGTAAGCGTTCGCGAACGTATGTTCGTCTTGGAATCGCATTCGGACCAAGCGCCTCGAACGTAGCGGCACGTCTCTGAACAAACATGAGATAGCTTACAATTTTGAACATAAAATATTGGTAATTTTAATTTAGTGGATAAAATAATAAGATCTACAATAATTCATGAATTGTCTTTCGTGGTTGGGCTTTAGGCTTTAGTAAACATTTTCTTTCAATTAATATTATTAACGACATATTAGAGATGCTATACCTCTACTTTTAGCACCTCTTTCGTTACGGACGAGCAGTTCGTGATCGTCCTTCTCAAAAACCTCTCCTTCAGCTGCGGCTATAGCAACCAGCAGTAGAACCAAACCAGCGACCATCCAACCGCGATATTTATTCTGCAAAAAGTCATATCATTTACCACATTGAATTCAAACTTATACTCGCAAAATGCGAAGTTTTAAATATTTAGTTACAATTGTAATCTCAAAAATAAAATTGTGAACCTTTTTATCATAAGATACTAAACACTTTTTCAGTGTCCATAGAATCAAGTTAACTAACCTAACCTAGTCATGGTTTCACAGTATCAAAAGAAACAAAATAATGATTAATTAATTTAATGGTTTATAAATTCCGATAAAAACCGGACGCGCAAAGCTAGCAATAATTACGACGTGTAAACTGGCGTAACACCTACATATATAACAATAACTATTCCTCACATGTTCTTTGAGAAAAAAAAAACTTTTTTTACTATCCTCCACCACCTACATGCATAAAACACGAAGTACTGAGTTACAGTTTAATTTAAAACAACAAAATCATTTAGAAAATCACGCAAGCAAATGGATGTATTTGATTTAATAATTAATTGCTACGAAATAAATTTTAAACTACTCGTCTTCATTCAGTTGTTTAATGGTTACTAAAGCAGTCCCTTAGTGAAGATTAAAAAAATAAATCTACATTGGAGGAACTGCTAAAGTAACGCCAATTCATTTAATGGAGTAGTTAGAAAGTTTAAAGTTTAAAGTTCGCTGCGCATTTATATTTCTATTTTGAAATTTCGCAATAGCTCGATATTTAATGAGAGGGTAAATTATTTTCATAAATGAAATGTTTGATTGAACTTTTTCTCATTTAAAAGTTTTCATCGAACGCTTTTGATTAAGGAAATATTTTATTTCAATAAGAATAAAATAATTTTTGATTGAAAATCATTCTAAATAAAAATGTTACTTGTTTTAATATTATTCTCCTCGTGTGTAAATAATCAACAAGTTGAATTGTGGTTTCGGAGAGCAATTTGTAAATTCATATCGATAATGTTTATTAATAACGACGTACAAATGATAGTGGCCAGTCAACGACTTTATTGTTTCACAGTTACGGACTCAATACGAAAATAAACTCAATGAGTCGCTTGCCACTTCTATCTGATAACAAGTGTGGTGATAATAATTTGTTATTTTTCTGTCTGTACAGGAAACATCCAGGGCCGGTATCCGGGTCTATCTTCTTAATACTTTCCTAATATCCCTCAATCAGTTTTTGTGGTACTATAATTGGATTATTTAGTTATCATAAACCTTGTAGAAATAAACAAATTTTGCCGCTAAAACTGATGTCAAGTGGCGACCTCTCGTAGCTGAATTGCATCCCTGACCTAAAATTCGAACAAAGACCCCCGGAACTTAAAGAAACAAAGGCGACAAAACATACGTAATGTAACACTAGTTTCCATCTTTATTTTACGCCGTGGGACAAGTATTGATTTACACGGAGGCAAAACAAAAAAGTCCGAAGAGGCTGCATTCCACAAAAAGACCCATAAAAATACCTACATATGGTATCTACGAGTTTAACATGCGTGTTAGAGCGGGACGGATTAAATTGCATAGGTTACGGAATCCGGCACAATATTTCTATCGGACTCAAATGACAGCAGATCACACACAATGTGATAAAAATAAAATTCTTAATAATTTTTAGCCCCGCATTGTTTCAGATTTTTATCAAAACTGTTTCTGGAATCGATGCAACAAATCATTAATATTTACGCGTAAAACGAACGACAATTTTTTTGTAATGCAATACGTAATTGTAAATACATTGTGTTTTAACACACTTATAAATTATCCAATATTTGTTCATCGTTATTAATAAAGGGTTTAATTTTAAAAACAAATGAATGTTTTTAAATTACAAATAATTTAAAAAGTCCATGTAATGTAATATATCGCTTAGAAGTCGCTTTAATTCTAAATTGTTTTAAAAACAACCTGTATGGGAGATTAAAAAGAATTTCATAAAGTTAAAATATGCTTACCTCCATGTTCGCAGTTGTATTTCGTGTGGTAGGGTGAAGTGCGTGCTGTCCGGACGAGGTACGGTACGCGAGTGCGCGACGTAGAGACTCCGAGACTCGGAGAGGACGCTTGGCTATTGATCTGTCCCTTACTACACCCGGGACTGGTACAGTACCACTGTACGTTATATACTCCTGCTCCTGTGCCTCGCCCGATACTCCCGCTTCCCCCCGGACACACCCTTAACATCTCTCTATCTACGGCCCAACAAGATTTATTACCTTTTCCGGGAATGATCGGATTTCCTTCGCGGGACGGCTTTGGGTTTTTTTTTCTGGCGAGACGCCAATTAACTGACAGATTTAATGCGTAGTTCGATTCGTTTTGTTTTGATGCAACTTGTTCATTGGTTCTCGTTTTTAAACACCATTTAAACTTTAAATACCCTTTAAAGGTAAACGAGAAATAGTGTTGATATTTTTTTATCGTTGTTTAACTGAAGAAGTTTCTAGAAATATTTTTATTTACCCTTCATATTTAGCGAAAGCTAAGAGATAATTGAGATTTTATCAAACTTTTTTCTATCAGATCATGCTCTAATATTAATCAAATCAACCTATATTTGTAACTCCAGTACAATCGTGGATATTATAATAGAAAAAATAAATATGAAATAACTACTAGCTTTCGCTCGCGACTCCGTTCGCGTGGAATTAAAAAGAAAGAAAGTGAGTAGCCTATGTGTTCTTCCAGACTATCCTCTATCTCTATGCCAAATTTCATCGAGATCCGTTCAGCCGTTTAGACTACAAACTCTAACAAACATCCATCCATCCATCTAAACTTTCGCATTTATAATGTTAGTAAGATTACGAGTATTGCGTCTTAAAAAAATGATAAAACGCAACATTTTACCTCGCCGGTTTTTGTCGTAGATTAGAATTGTTGAGTTTAAAAATGTAGGTTGACATAAATGAACAATTTAAAGTGAACACCTGGAGTTGAAATCTAATTTTAGATCTTTTAAAGTATTCGGTGCGCTTACAACTTTGAGAACACTTTTGCATCTAGACATTTCTTTTTACTTTTACATCGTCTGCCCTCTGCGAGTTGAAATAAAAAGAATGTAATTTCATTTGGATGTCTGGAAAATACTTTAAAAATGTTTCTGCATAAAACCGAATTTTCAATGAAACATTTAAAAGTACAGTTACTTACTATATTTGAATGTTGCAACAAAATTGCTAACATTTCGATTCGACCTTTTATTTGTTACTAGCTTCCGCCTGCGACTCTGTCCACGTGTTAAAAAAAATGTAAGTAGCCTATGTGTTCTTCTAGACTATCCTCTACATCTATGCCAAATGACACCGAGATTCGTTCAGCAGTTTAGTCTACAAACTCTAAGAAACATCCACCTATCCATCCATCTATCTAAACTTTCGCATTTATAATATAACTAGCTTACGCCCGCGACTCCGTCCGCTTGGAATTAAAAAAAAAAACAAAAGTAAGCACCATATGTGTTCTTCCAGAATATCCTCTACATTTAAACAAAATTTCATAGAAATCCGTTCAGCCGTTTAGGCTACAAACTCTGACAAACATCCATCTAAACTTTCGCATTTATAATATAACTAGCTTACGCCCGCGACTCCGTCCGCTTGGAATTTAAAAAAAAAACAAAAGTAAGCACCATATGTGTTCTTCCAGACTATCCTCTACATCTATGCCAAATTTCATCGAGATCCGTTCAGCCGTTTAGGCTACAAACGCTAACAAACATCCATCCATCTATCTAAACTTTCGCATTTATAATATAACTAGCTTACGCCCGCGACTCCGTCCGCTTGGAATTAAAAAAAAAAACAAAAGTAAGCACCATATGTGTTCTTCCAGAATATCCTCTACATCTATGCCAAATTTCATAGAAATCCGTTCAGCCGTTTAGGCTACAAACTCTGACAAACATCCATCTAAACTTTCGCATTTATAATATTAATAAGATATATTGTTATCTCTGCTATAAGATTTTTTTATATACGGTAACATGTTTTTCTTGAGGAAACCTTGCTTACTTGATACATGGTACCATCTATGAGATATCACCGCGATCGATTACAAACGGGAAGAATTCATTTACGAAACATAACCGTAACACTGCAATGCATAAATGAATTTAATTTCGCAAATGAATTTCGCAATTCCGGGATGTTTGCATTTGTAACGTTTAATATTTCTGCGCATTTTAATTAACGTTACGGTTCATAGTTGCGTATATTGCAGATTGGGAGGATGGTGTTGCGCGGAAATGATTCTGTTAATCGTAATAAATCGAACTAATTTGTTAAGCGCATTAAATATTTACAATTGTGATTTAAGTCAGATATTCATAATATTGTAAATAATTAATTTCTTAATTGTATTTTAATATTATACACAAAACTATGAATAAATCCTTCGTTTGGTAAGATAATAAATTTCGAGTATGCGAGGATAATAGGATAATTTTGTATTTCAGATTTTTTTTATATACGGTAACATGTTTTTCTTGAGGAAACCTTGCTTACTTGATACATGGTACCATCTATGAGATATCACCGCGATCGATTACAAACGGGAAGAATTCATTTACGAAACATAACCGTAACACTGCAATGCATAAATGAATTTAATTTCGCAAATGAATTTCGCAATTCCGGGATGTTTGCATTTGTAACGTTTAATATTTCTGCGCATTTTAATTAACGTTACGGTTCATAGTTGCGTATATTGCAGATTGGGAGGATGGTGTTGCGCGGAAATGATTCTGTTAATCGTAATAAATCGAACTAATTTGTTAAGCGCATTAAATATTTACAATTGTGATTTAAGTCAGATAATTCATAATATTCATCATCATGTCCACCTCACTATACGTCCCCACTAAGGGGGCTCGGAGCCTACCCTAAGTAACCTGACTAGGCCATAGTCAACCACGCTGGCCCAATGCGGGTTGGTCGACTTCACACATATCTTTGAATTTCTTTGCCGATATGTGCAGGTTGCATCACGTTGTTTTCCTTCACCGTAAGAACGTCGGGTAAATTACGTACATATGAAATTCGAAAATCACATTGGTACATGGCGGGACTCGAACCCAAGACCTTTAGATTACAAGTCAAGTGCTTAAACCCCTGAGCCACCGACGCTCATTCATAATATTGTAAATAATTAATTTCTTAATTGTATTTTAATATTATACACAAAACTATGAATAAATCCTTCGTTTGGTAAGATAATAAATTTCGAGTATGCGAGGATAATAGGATAATTTTGTATTTCAGATTTTTTTAATTCGCTTGATTTATTGTTAAAATGGTCTCTGCTTAATTTGCATACTTAATAAGGGTGAAGATTTCTGATTAACTAAATAAAATTTAGTCTCGAATTAAAATAAAATTTTCTCAGTGAGAGAAAAAGTACAAATTCTGAGAATAAAACAATTTTTAAAAATAAAATCTTATTAAGATTCGAATCCATAACCTTTTAATTTGCAGTTTTTATTGTAACTAAAGCCATTAAGGTACTTCCAGCTTAATTATCTCATCGCTAGATTAAATAATTCTGTTTCATACTTAGGTTTTAATAATCCTCTTAAATGAAATTGTTTCAGTTAATTAATTTATCTTTATCCGAACATCGTATCGTAGTGGAATTCTCGATAAGCCGTCGGATTAATTAAGCTCGCTAATTAACATTTAACGATTTAAAATGAATTGTTTTCATTACATAAGTATTCTTTTCCATAAATTGTATTTTAAATTTAAATTTAACAAAGCAGCATCAGACAGGGAAATTCTAAACAGAAGTAAAGGCAGAAGGGAAATTACAGCTAGCGTCTTTAGCTAGATTTGTTTGGTGTCTCCTGTAAGAGTCGAAATTCGCTGACTTTGGCGCCCCTTTCTAACGCCTTCCGCTGTCGCCCTCGGTCGCGCGCCCTTCGTTCTCCGGCACTGGATTATAGAATAAACTATATAGGAATAAAGTATTATTTAGTATTTACCTGTTTCGTCTAATGAGCAAATATGCAATTATAAACGTTTACTCTTCCCGAACTTTTTTAAATTGAAAATATTCAATGAATATTTAATTTGTTTTTGTATATTAAAAGGAGGCAAACGAGCAGCGAATCGTTTAATGATAATTGATCCGACGCCCATGAACATTCGCAACGCCAAGGGAACTGCAGATGCGCTGCCGGCCTTTAAGAGGAGTACGCTCATATCTTGAATTCCCCTAAGTCGTAATCATAGCATTTTCTATTAATCTTATCCGTACATTCAAGGCTCATGTAGTTGATCACTATGGAGTCACATAAAATTACGTATTTACCACTTTCCATTAAAAAAGCAATCTAAAGTTCATTTGTTTTAACAACTTTTCTGTTCTAGAATTTCTTAACGCTAGAATAAACTAAGCAGCATTTTAACTTAGATTTAAAACAACTGCAAATAATAAAATGGAGAATACATTTTCATTTTCCAGCAAGGTCTGTGAAACGTAGAAATATAAAACGGAACGTAATAAACACAAGAGAGCATCGGAGCACTCTGGATTCGTATTTTACATTAAAATTTTGTAGAAGGCAAAATAGAAATGCAATATGACTAAAAGTGGGTGCAGCTGCTTTTCTATTCCTTTAGCGGATTCTAAAATATTAATATTTAAATGCTAACTAAATTAGAATATATTTTAGAAAAACTTTTGAAGCTAATATTAAATGTTTCCTGATGTATTCGAATTTGAAGTGCTATAATAAATTTATGGGATTACTTAATTTAATTTGAATAAACTGAAGCAAAATAAAATCAAATTAAATCCTAAGGGCCTGTCCCACCACTGTCTGATAGAGGCTCAGATAGCTTAAAAATAAGGTCACTGTCAGATAAGGCAACAAAATCCGATATTTCCATCATATATTTAACACGTTCGATTGCTATCAGATAATTTACAATTTGATGGGACAGGCCCTAAATATCTTAACATATGTACATTGTAAAAACATGCAAAATAATATACTATTTTCCCTTAGATCATTTCAAAGCACCATCATCAATATGACTCATCAAGGTTCTTTTATAAAAATGCTATCTGTAGTTACAATCTGAACCGGATTCCCTTTTCACCTTTGAAACGTTTCCAGCATGAAAATGCAAAAGCTTCCGCCGTATGAAAAGCGAAGAAAACACAAATGCGCCCGTGTTGTGTTGAGTCAAGTGTACGGGAGACAGGGTGACAGGTAACTTCACAAAGCTCCTACCTAGCTCTTATGAAAGCTGCCAACGGAATTTGGAATTTTTTGTCAAAGGAATTAGAAAGATGAGTCGCAAAAAATTCTCGTTAAAGTTTCAAACAAAGGCCTATTCATGACAGAGGTATGTAAATGTTTATACGACTTTTATATTACAGAGAAATGTTCTTTTCATGCATGACCAGAATCGTGCTTCGTGACAAATATAGGCAATCGAAAATAGAATGAATAAAAATAGTCAATTAGCTGAAAATAGGTGTAGAGTTTCATTTCTATTATGGTTAAGTCAATGCCATTTAGATCGTTTGAAATTAAAATTTGAACAATCTATTTTTAAAACTGCTACCGACCGTACACAGACACCTCGACCTCGGTATCGACTGGTTGAAGCAATTCGTATATGTCGGCTCTAATTCGCCTCTACATCTATGCTATCAATATTTTAACAGCCTGAACAATATAAAGATACTAGCTTTCGCCTGCGACTCCGTTCGCGTGGAATTAAAAGAAAACAAAAGTGAGTAGCATATGTGTTCTTCCAGACTATCCTCTACATTTATACCAAATTTCATCGAAATCCGTTCAGCAATTTTGGCTACAAACTCTAACAAACATATCCGTACATCCATCTAAACTTTCGCATTTATAATATTAGGACGAATTACGATTTTATCAAGTAAATATTAAATTAGTATAGAACTGCACATTCCAAGTAACTATTTCAATTTTTTTCATATCAACGTTATTGGTATTTCTACTTTTGTATTGGTAACAAAATTAACGATCCGTTGAAATGTATTAATTAAATTGCAAGTTTACATTTACATCAAAATGCTTTGTAGTAACTGGCAACATGAAAATATGGACCGTAGTAAACTTATGCGGTATGTGGCACTTTTATTAAATTAAAATATTTTATTCAATACAAAACTATGCTGAAGAATATTTATTTCAAATATACTTAAGTCATGAATAAACATTTATTATTTCAGTTGTATATACAACAATAACTAAAGGAGACTCTCCATTCATACCTCGTGAGAAATCCGTACCTTTTATAGTAAGTACTACAATTCTTTCATGACCTTTTTAACAGTGGTAGAGGTCGCATTAACATCTTCGCACAAATGGGCCGGCTCGCCTGGTGAAATACTACGACCACACAGAAGACAGACATGAACAGGGAGTAATTCCGCGTTTCGTCTGATGAGTGTGGTGCAGGAGGCCTCATTTTAGTCCCTTTTCCTTTCCAACCTTTTCTTAAGAGGAAAGAATGGGAAGGTAAAGTGGATTCAATGGTGGAGTAGACCCATAGGATGGGGAAATATCCTCTTTTTGTGCGTCTTCTCCGTCGATTAAGGGCAACGCATCTGCAATTGGGGATGTCTATTGACAGCGATCGCTTCGCCATTTCGGATTGAGGTAGCCGCTCGCTCGTTTTCTATCCTATAATATAAAAAAAAACTCCTTTTTGGTATTCAGTTAAAAATGATACGTTGCCAGCTTCTGTGTAAATGATAGCAGAAATAGATAAGTGTAAAATTGATCCATTACATCTGATAAAGGTTGTTACGTTACGTTAGTTGATCGTTGTTACATAGTAAGCTTTTCTACGCAGTCTTTATATCCCCCTTAACAGAGCAATTTCTTTTAGTTGGAATAAAATTGTCGCTCGCTAGCAGAGTGCCGTGTTGATTGTCTAATCAAAGCTGACAGCTCAACTACTTCCTTGAAGTCTATTCTCATCCTTAACGTAACAATCACAACATCCTTTGAAAACGTAGAACATTCTATAACCTTAAAGATTTATGACCACTTTATTTTTAAAGTTCACAAGTTTACAATATTCTTGTTTGAGCTGTAGATTACTTAAAACAAACCTATAGTAATAAGTGCAGCTGCAAAGTTTAAATTGGACGGTGTATGGAAAATTTCAAAGACAAATCGATAATTAAAAAAAAAATAAAAGAGGACTAACCTCTAAAATTTAAATTAAATTTTAGAGGTTAGTCCTCAACTCAACGACCCACCTCCTCCCTGTTCATGATGCATGCGATCTAGGATTTAGTTTTAAAGATTGTATGGCTCATGGTAAACATTTTTGAACGTAATTATCTTGCATTCTACAGGTTTATTTTTTATCACGTTATCGTGGCATATGCGTTGGTACTCTGGTGTCGAGAACAGCGGTGTTAACTGCAGCGGTGTGCGTTACCCATCCACTAACAGTTACGAAGGACACGAGACCTATTAATGTGGTCGCGACTACATTCTATAGACATCCACGACGAGGAATACGGATACAGGTTACAAAAATTATCATACCAAAATGTAAGTACGTAATTATATCTTGATATATTTGTAACTAGTTACCTTTATCGGGGTTTTTGTTACTCGTATAAAAGTTATCAATAACAAATTGTCAATCATTCGTCCTTCTGGTGCCTATCCTGTTTAACTATGCTTTAGTCTATTGATTATCTATATCTATATCTATACTTCTATACTAATATAATAAAGCGTAAACACACATTTCTTTGTTGCCTAAGATGTCAGCAATTACAGCTTATTTTTGAATAACTCTTTTTTTAATAAAAAGCCCTACACTTACGTCACGCTTTAGACTATATATTTTCACGCCATTAAACTTAGGGGGTAAATATTTTGGATAAAAACCCTAATGTGGGAAAGAGACCATAAGTTGCTGCCAACATCAAGGAAGCAAGGTTGTCATCATATCCCGTCATTTTGACATTTGTAATTTGACAAATGTAAACAATAAAATAAAGTTTTTATAATTTCACGCGGATGAATCCGCACGCGAACAGCTAGTATAAGTATAATTAAAATCTGATATTCAAACACCATAAAAAAAAACGATAAAAAACGTTTTACCTTCCAACAAAATGAAATTTTACAAAATGAAGTTCCGATCACGTGCACTGTACCATATCTGCATTTCATTGATATTGGAAGCGGATTTTATTTTCAACGTTTTTTGCATGCAAATTTATAAAGGTTAAATCGCACGTACGAGTGCGTTAACGGGAGCAGAGGTTTTATTAAATTTTTAATCTCGCACCGTCAGATATTAAAATCCGTAAATGAGAGCACATTTCAGCGGCAGCTGCCATAAAGTACAGCTTACAAATCATATTTTCTTGATTAAAAATTTTAAAAAGCTAGCAGTGTAGCTTTAGTATCAGTGAAATGTCGGAATATTTCAATATTTTTCATGTATGAAAATACATTCATGATAATTAAAAAAAATCGTATTCTATAATTTAAAATTCGTATAATTTATATTTAAACTAGTTATCAAATTGTTAAAATATGTCAATGGCATTTAAAATATTAATTACCATCTTCCGATCTTCATTAAATCATGCTTTATTAATATTATAAATGCGAAAGTTTAGATTGATGGATGGATGTTTATTAGAGTTTGTAGCCTAAACGGCTGAACGGATTTCGATGAAATTTGGCATAGATGTAGAGGATAGTCTGGAAGAACATATAGGATACTTGCATTTGTTTTTTTTTAATTCCGCGCGGACGGAGTCGCGGGCGAAAGCTAGTTATAAACGAGAGGACAAAATTAAAATTTATAAGCTGCAAATTAAAACAATACCTCTTACAAATTTCTCTTCAAACTCCTTCTTTCCATTCCAATGAAGAGGCATCATTGAAAATCTTTTCAATGAATCGCTTCGAATGAAGCCCAACGAAGACAAAGGAGGTCTACGAACCAGAGAACTAAGGAAAATGTTCAACTACGTTCTAACAAGCGTTCCTTTAGACTTTGCTTGCACTACCTTCGCTGATTGCAATTAGTTACTTTACAAATCCCAACACTCCAAACTAGGGAGAGACATTAGTGGTTTTTTGAATCATCAATACTTACTCGTGATAAAGCAATTTGTCAAACACAGCACCTGTTTACATTACAAATTCTCATTAGCGAGTTAGGAAACTAACAAAGTAGCGTAAGATTGTTTGGCAGTTCAAAACGTTCTCAGAAAATCGTATAACGATTAGTGATATTATGAAAAGACAAAGTACCTGTAAACAATATGTGTGAATTTTAATCTAAAAATTAAAAAGAACCGATATGCGATGTTAGCATACTGTTGGCACTGTTTAAGATTTTTTATAACATACGAAGTCTCTCGATCAGCAGTGGACTAACAGGCTAATGACATGCTAAGATTTTTTTATATTACTAGGTGGCAAACTAGCAAGCGACAACCTGAATCCACCAAAGTGGCGAAGCGACCGCTACCTATAGACATCCGAAATTGCAGATGCGTTGCCTACCCTTAATTGACGGAGAATGAGACGCACATAAATAGGATATTTCCCCTTCCTATGCGTCTCCTACACCGTCAAATCCACTTTCCATTCCCGTCCGTTTCTTATAAGAAAAGGGTGGTGAGAGAAAAGGACTTTCATTTGGACTCCGGCACGAACACTTATCAGACGAAACGCGGAATTGCTCCCATTTCTCGACTGTCTTCTGTGTGGATCGCACCAAGCTCATGATGTACAACTGTAGTATGAATAGGAAAAGTTAATATGTGTTTTACTTTATTTCTAAGGGATCAACGTAACATCGAATCGTGGATATTTGATGCAAAGTTCACCAGCGATTATGTTACTAAAACAAACAGTGCCGGACATAGTCGCCGAAGTGCCAATGCGGGGTATCCCTGTCGACTTCGAAAACGACAAATTTGTTCTACACGACGAATGCGCTATGATCGGATGGCATTTCTTTAACAAAGGGGTTGAGTATTTTAATATCTAAAAAGAATCACTATTTGACACTTGTCATCACTACACGCTTGAGCTTCGAAATCCTTTGCTGTGTGGTATCCATTTTGATTCCTGATTTCGTCATCTATCAAGCGAAAAACTGCTGTTCTTTCGATACCAAATGACAGCGATTTTATTACGACTCTCGCCATGTGGCAAGATTTGCGTTGGACTCGAACATCTGGTGAGCTCAACCCACTTGTGTTTATTTAGTTTTTTTACTTTTATTCTTGATCTTTCATATTTTTAGAAATCTTTTAAAGTTCGTTTGTTTTTTAAACTTAGTCGTATACAGGATGATAATATTTACACCTAAGAATGTTATTTTTTTAATTAACTTTTGTTTGTTTCAGGATGTAATATATCAAAAGAAGAAATTTCTACTACAAAGGAATATGCGAGTGCAATTTCTAAATATTGCTAAGAAACGTTTATGGTGTGACCCGTTGTCAGTGCGATTTCACGCAGCACTTGTAAATCTTGGTTTCATAGGTTATTCTGATGAAAGCACTTCGATATGTATTAGGGATGTAAGAATGCTTTTTCTCGTGTTTATTTTTAGCACCAATAGCCTAATGGTTTGGGGTATGGACTACCGATCTTGCGGTCGAGGGTTCGAATCCCGCCATTCGACTATTGTCGTGAACCATATCCTAGCACAAGCCTAGAGCTTAGTTGGAATGGTAAAAGGAAATATTAGTAAATTAACAAAAATGTACTAATATTTTTAAAAAAAATTACTTCGTTTTTCTTATTACGATAATGTAAAAAAAATCAGTCACAGCGTTAACATCGAAGATTAAATAGACGATAATAACAGATTTCCTTTAATCGCGAACCTAGCATATTTACCTTGCTTTTTGCAACGTAAAAAACTAACGTAATGAAACGTGTCGTTCATTGAATTATTTTAATAAAATATTAAACTTTCAGGCAGAAAGAACTGCCCAACCATGTCACGTAAGTTCACATAACTTTTTATGAATTTAAATTCTGTAACTAGCTGTTGCTCGCGACTTCATCCGCCTAAAATTGAAAGAAATAGCAATCGAATCTTATATGAAGCGAGTGCTATTTTCCATTTTCGTTTTGTTTTCATGTATCGTGTATTCATTTCAGTGTAGGCCTAATGATCAAATGAACACACATTATTTTTTTTTATAAGGGTATGTATGGATCGCCGTTGATCTGCCATGGCTCTGTGGTTGGAATGATGATGGCCCCGGACGCTCAGTGGTCGAACTGCACGGGTTTTAGCAACCTCATTCACATATTCAAGAGTAAATCACTTATCTCTTACATGCAATGTGTTCAAAGGTGAACCAAAGTTTCTATCTTATTTACTACTAGCTTTCGCCCGTGACTCCGTCCGCGTGGAATTAAAAAAACAAAAGTGAGTAGGCTATGTGTTCTTTCAGACTATCCTCTACATTTATACCAAATTTCAACGAAAGCCGTTCAGCAGTTTTGGCTACAAACTCGTAACAAACATCCATCCATCTAAACTTTCGCATTTATAATATTAGTATGATTTTATTCCAATGTCATGTTTTCAGCCTTTTCGTTCCTGAATTCATAATGGATTGGGTGACAATGAAGAAATCCTTCTACCAAGATGTCAAAGACGAGTATGATTATGTCACAGGATTATACGACGGACTATTAGAAAACTCAGGCAGCTCAGAAGAGCAGTGAAAAGATTAAAATAACACGCATAGCTTCAATACATTCTTGGAAATAAAACAATTTTATTGATTATTTATTTTATTGACTAGTGCATTATAATACAAAATAAATATCTTCAGAAGAGTTTAAAACAATTTACATCAAACATGAAACAAAAGTCTATAAATATAATTCTTAAAATATAGTCTTTAAATAGAATTTCCATTGCGTATTCGTACAAAACATATTGCTATCAATTTTCTTCGAGGTCACAATTACTATTTGAACTATTCTTTATATTCAACCGTTGGCTCGCCGTCAACGGGTGAACACCTAGGTGGCGCCTAGACTAGGTAAATCCCAAAGGTGCACTGTACACCAAACATTCCTATCACTGTCCATCACTTCTCAGAGTTTCAACACATTTAAGCTATATTTTAATAACTATATTTGCTCAACACTGCTAAATATTTCTACATTTGACAATAAACAACTAACTTCCTAAGGGCGCAATTTTATAAGTCGATAACTCGTTACACATGCGTAGAGTTCCCGCATACGGGGTAACGAATAATGAAAATGTACGATGTAAAACGTGCGGGCACTCAGCTGCTGAATATAGCTATTTTTGAACAGTTTATTTAATTGATACTATCGTTGAAAACTCAGAGCAACAATTCTCATCAGGACTCAGGATCGCGCGCCAATCTAATTCGTCTAATGACATTGACAGCTGTCAGCTAGGGACGTGACGTTTATGCCGATAATCTAGTGTTGCACCAATTCTACAGCACGGTACGATTTTTCTTCTTAACACTATAAAGACAAACTAGAAAAATTGCGAAACGCATGCGGGCGTTTAAGACTAAAGAAAACCGTTCTCGCATGCGGGACCTAACGCATGCGTTAATAGGAAATATCTCGCAAGATAATAACAATCGAGTCATCAACTAATAAAACTGCACAATATTACTTTACCTTTTGGATCCCTCTGTATATGAAACATATTGCATTCAGTGCCACTAAGTTATCCGTAAAGTGGAGAATTTCGAACTACAGCTGCTATTATTCATTGAGTTTTGATATATTTTACGTACTAGCTTTCGCCCGCGATTCCGTCAAAAGTTTGTAACCTATGTGTTCTTCCAGACTATCCTCTACATGCTTGCCAAATTTTATCGAGATCAATTCAGCTTGTAAGGCTACACTCTAACAAACCATCCATCTATCCAAACTTTCGTAATTACATTATTAGTAAGATTAAATTGACAGCTCTTAATTTCTTCTCATAACACAAATCACGTATAAATTAGTGGCACTATAATTGTAAACCCAGTGCAGAAACACCTTGCAGAAACAGTTTATCTCAATTATTCTAAACGATTGAAAGGCTTATCTTTATATCAAGTCTCGACAACGTAAACGGCTGTCCTTAGTCCGCCATCTTGTGACTAAATTTACGTAACACAAGATGGCGGACTAATTAAATGGAAAAATGGCCGCCGTTCATAGCAACTATCGCATTTACATTTAGAGCGGGCGCACATCTTTGACTAAACTATCATACAACTGTCTGCGATTGTCGATTGTCGCAGCCCATCCAACTGTTTAGTTGCACAACTATAAATCGAGTAGTGTGCGCACCTCCTACAAGCTCATAGGAATCAAAGTGAGACTATACAGTTGTGGGATAGTTTAGTCAGTGTGCCCGCTCTTAATGAAAGCTAGTATTCGCTGTCGTATATACTATATATTGTATCGTTGACCTAAATATATATGACTCTAGCGATTTATATAACTGTACTAATCTTATACAATATATTTATTAAAGTTAATTTTATGTCAACGTTTTTGGCCACATTAAGACACTTTACAAAAATACGTGTTTCTTTTGTAAGTCTAATTTTCTATAGTATTTCGACACTTTTTTAGTATTTTATTGCTTTTTAGCTGTATAAGACAATCTACTATTACTGAACAATTTTATAATCCACAAGTAGCATAAGTTAAGGCATCTTGTGACGGATCACTTATTAATATTAGAAAGGTTAAATATTAATTTTCAACTGTACTCTAAGATAAGACAGACTTGAAAATATTTACATTACAAGCTTTCGCCCGCGACTCCGTCCGCGTGGTATTAAAAAAAACAAAAGTGAGTAGCCTATGTGTTCTTCCAGACTATCCTCTACATCCATACCAAATTTCGTTTAAATCTGTTCAGCCGTTTAGGCTACAAACTCTAACAAACATCCATCCAAACTTTCGCATTTATAATATTAGTATGATTATAATAAAACATTGATAATATTCAATGTCTACAAAAACTATCAAATATCAACCATGTCTTATCTAACTTAAAGGAACTAGCTTTATTTTCTATTTTAACAGTTGAATTGTAAATAAATAATGTATCCATATAAAAATAATATAAAAAATAGCAGCAACTTAATTAAAATTATTTCCCTAAATTAAAGCTCAATTATATAACAAATATATGGAAAAGTATAAAATCCATTCGATTCTAGATTATCGTGAATTCCCAGTACAGTAACAATAAATACTAAATTCTGTTTAATGAAAATGTTTCGGCAATGGAAACTCACGATCACGAACGAAAAAGGCACTGACGTTAACATTTTCCATAGAACAGCCTCCTCTAGCGTCTATCATAAATCATTTCTTTCAAAGTTATCTTGAAATGTTACTTGTAAAGCTAAAAACCATTTAAATTTTTGAAAAACTTAGATCTGGAACGGCTTGGAACAATTTATTTGCAGTCCATTAGTAGAAAGAACAACGTCTATAGAGCACAAGAAGTTATTTTCAATTTTCAAGTAAACATATGAGGAAAGGTGATTTAGGGCCTGTCCCACCACTGGCTGATAGAGGCTCAGATAGCTTAACAATAACGTCACTGTCAGATAAGGTAAAATCCGATATTTTCATCACAATTTGGTGGGATAGGCCCTTAACAATTTTAACAACCAATTTTAAATAAGACAATGTAGGATATAAGGCTATTTTCTAAGAATATTTTCGAGATAGAAAATTATACGGTTTTAAAACATTAAAATACAAAATAGAAGGCGTTATTCCTGCCAGTTACAATAATTATGGTAAAACAATGAAATAAATTAAATTTCCATGATACATAAAACTTACATAACCTACAATCAAAATGGATACAATATAAAAGGGCAAGATAATATACTGATTAGATTAATGCTAGATAGAAGTTATTTAAAGAATAATAAACAGTAATACGATAAGAAGCAGAAGTCCGATTAAAACCAGAATAACCAGCCATTGACGTCGATCTGAAATACATATAATTAATAATTACTAAATTGTTAGGTTAAGTATAATAGCAACTATTAAATCATATTAATATTATAAATGCAAGAGTATAGATGGATGTTTGTTAGAGTTTGCAGCTTAAACGACTGAATGGATTTTGATGAAATTTGGTACAGATGTAGAGGATAGTCTGGAAGAACACATACTATTGACTTTTGTTTTTTTTTAATTCCACAAGAACGGAGTCGCGTGCAAAAGCAAATTATGTAGAAAAACATACAATAGACACTCTAAAGAGGTGTTTTTTCATCTTTTACATTGTGTAGTTAACACATTGTACATTGTACAAAGTATTGTAATCCTTCTTGTTCTTTAAAATAAACAGAGATACTAAGCATGTACACGTGTGTAAAATACGTGTGTTTTGTCAGTAGACGCCCAATATTAACCAACAAAAAAGACATAAGGATTCAATGAATCCAGTTAACGACAAACTTTTAACCAAAGAGACAAAAATAAATATTAAAACAATAAAAATTGGGAGACAAATCTGCCACTTTACTAATCTTTTGTTATATATAATAAGTAGTACATTAAATAAAACTAAATCCCATAGTTAATATGTACTCTTTAATGCAAAAAATGTTCTTGCAACTGCTTGGAAAGTGTAAGTCTGTGCCACACTTAAGGAAGTGAAGTTACTTGGAGCTTAGCCTCTTTTGCTGACTAGTGAACTATAGTAATCTATACCAATATTATAAAGAGTAAAGATTTGTATTTTAGGATTTTTGTATGTATTGAAATAACTCAAAAACTACTGAACCAATTTCAAAAATTCTTGCAACATTAAAATGCTATGTTATCACTGAGTAACATAAGCTTTTACTATTATTTTAATTTCTCGAGGGCGTAGTCGCGAGGAACAGCTAGTATGTTGTAAAGTACAATTAAGAACTTACCATTATTCATTTGAATAACTCTTGCAACTTTCTTTACAGTCGAATCTAATCTGGAGCCTGAATTTTCGAGTACCGTATTCATGTCGTCCAACATACTAGAAAAATAATAGAACACAATTTAATCTTACTAATCTTACTAATATTATAAATGTAAAAGTTTAGATGGATGGATAGATAGATGGATGTTTGTTAGAGTTTGTAGCCTAAACGGCTGAACGGATTTCGATGAAATTTGGCTTAGATGTAGAAGGTAGTCGAACACAAAGGCTATTCACTTTTGTTTTTTTCAATTCCACGCGGACGGAGTCGCGGGCAAAAGCTAGTAAAACATAAATGTGCATCTATATGAAAATAAATTCACCTGGAATGTCATAGAAAAGGTCTATTGCTTGATGAATGGACATTTGTTAGTTTGCAGCCTAAACTGCTGAATGGATCTCAATAAAATTTGGCATAAGTGTAGAGCATGGAAAAACACATTGGCTACTTTCTTTTGTACGGTTGGAGTTGCAGGCGATAACCAGTAAAATATGAAGCATAATCTAAACACTTTTAGATAGCAATTTGCAATCAATAAGTAATAAAGACAACTTACACAGCTTGTTCGTCCAGTTCATTACCAATTTGCTTTGAAACTGTCTTCAGATTAGCGGCAGAATTACTGATAACATTCAACTGACTGTCTTGATTCATTAACATTTCCTCTTGCAGAGACATTATATCACTTTCATACATATCAAATGGTGGTGGACTGTCAGTCTGATTCGCTAACCTTGAGTATCTGGAACTTTGAGGCGTTGTTGCCCAGAAATTACCAAAATGTATTGGGCTCTCCTCACCCAGTAGAGGCTCCCGTGCTGTCCCATCAATATCATTCTTTCTGTTTGAAGTCATTTTGCCTTTCATAATCTGGAATATTACAACAACAGTGTAAAACTATGATCAAAGCAACACAATACTTTATAACACATTCTATAATTATTCTATTGTAGGTTCATTAAAACAAGCAAAGTTGTAAACTTAAGCTAACTTTCAAAATAAACAACAATAATGTAGAGTTAACAAAAAAAAATGTAATTACAAAATATTTTATAGTTTTACTATACCTTTACTTCTTTTTTTGTAGCCTCAATAAATGCCCTTCGCTCACAAATCTCCTTGTTATCAATCTTAAATTTGGATGAGTTCTTTTCTACTATACTTAAAATTAATATTTAAGGAATTTATCACATAACTAGCTTTCGCCCGCGACTCTGTCCGCGTGGAATTAAAAAAAACGAAAGTGAGTAGTCTATGTGTTCTTCCAGACTATCCTCTACATCTATGCCAAATTTCATCGAGATCTGCTCAGCCGTTTAGGCTACAAATTCTAACAAACATCCATCCATCCATCCATCCATCTAAACTTTCGCATTTATAATATTAGTAAGAAGTAAGATAAAACATAGTAAAGTATAATATACTTATATTATTACATACACAAACATGTAACTTACAAATCTTTAATATAATGTATGTATGATATATGTTAAAAGAAGAACATTAAACATTTTAGTTGCCTGCAATTTTTAAAACATTTGTTTTTAAATATGAACATATAATATTATATTAGGATGGTACCATAAATTTGTATTGTCATAACTTCATAAAAAATGTATTAATCCCAACTATATGTTGCAAATTTAACATGTATTCAGAAAATATAATTATGTATGGTACAGTGTAGTTGAAAATATTTGAAAAGGATATTAATTGTGTCTTCTAAGTCCTCCAAATCCCACTCAATACTACGTAGTGCATTCTTCAGCTCTGTTGAGGTCCACTCAACTTCCGGGCTATTGGGCACTGTAGGTGATTTTGATAACTCTTGCCAGCGTAAATAAAGGCCCCTTGTTTTGTTTAGTGCCTTGAACACCTCACTGTTTAACCAATATTTATTGATAACTAGCTTTCGCCCGCGACTCCGTCCGCGTGGAAGTAGAAAAAATGAAAGTGAGTAGTCATGTGTTCTTCGAGACTATCCTCTACATCTATACCAAATTTCATCGAAATCCATTCAGCTGTTTAGGCTACAAACTCTAACAAACACCCATCCATCCATCCATCCATGTAAACTTTCATATTTATAATATTAGTAAGATTTGTAACTTGATTGATATGATATATACCAATAAAATATTTGTATTTGTATATGTGACCAATTCTTTGTGGTTTTATGTGACTTCATATCAAAACTACCAAAATATTAAATTTAATTCATAGTGAAATAACGCTAAATAGTTAAATGTTATTGTTGCTAGTTTTAGTTATTGACTGTTATATTTGAGATACTTCAGTATTAATCAGTGTACATCAATAAACTTTACATTTCGCAATTTGGGGTAATTTCATATGCACTGGTGTACATTTTCATCACGCACACTAATGCCATTTCGTATATCGATATTACGTCAAACTTGTATATAACTCCTCATCATATAGGTCATATATCTATGGTTACACCCATCTACTGCGCATCTAGACAACTAAAATTTTGCACTTACTCCTTGACGACGTAAAATGGGTCTTCTAAAGTCATTTCAAACAGAAGAATAGAGAAAATACGAGCAGTTGCATGTGATGGTTAAAAAAACACAATAAGCAAAAATATAATAATTAGTACATAAAATATTACACGTATCCCGTCCGGCCCTGGACTAGACATATAATATCGACAGCGTTAAACATACCCCGAATGAATTCGCTCAATACTCTATTCGCCATCCTTTGCTAACTCGTGGAACATTTTGCTACTGCAGCTGCGTACTTCCAGTTTCACATCGCGCAGACGCGAATCCGAACACTTTATAGATTGTACAGGTACTAAATCACATCGTCATTGGGCTCCAGCAAATGGCACCGTGAGTATTTTTTCCGTATTTTTGCTGTTTTTGCGTTAATTTCTTTTATTTCGACAGGCCCATAGGTTTAAATAATATGTCAAGCATGTCTTAAGCCAATCTACCAAAGATTAAGCCTCTTTTGGCCTCTTTAAGCCATAGACCATCCTTTGTTCGGAAACCTGTTGATTGCAATACTATTTTTCTTTCTTTTGTGCTAATCACTCTTAGTATTTAGTGTTCTTGTACCCTGAATTCTAAAATAAAATGTAAGTCTTTAAACTAAGATATTACAGAACAGTCTTAGAAAATATTTCTGATCATACATTTGTTACAATATTGTTTTTGCAAAATGTTGTGTACTTTTCCCCAAATATAATTTAACACTAACAATTTTTGTCTTTGAGAGATCCCAAGAATTGGCTATAAAATTCCTCGTTAAAAATTTATTTAAACCTTATCTGAAATCACTAAAAAATCTAAAACATATTTGTATTTTTCATATTTAAGTTCAAAATAATTCTCCATATTGATGTAAAGCTTTATTAAGCATTACCAGATTGGTGTAGAACATGGCGTCTCGATAATCGATAATCGTGTTCGGCCATATTGGAAACCATATTGGAAGCTTTCCGATACTAGATGATTTAGTATGGCGGTAGTGAGTTTGTTTAATTGGACAGCGGATTTTAGCAATCGATTTAAATGTCAATAATGTGTAGACTGAAACTTCCTAAATGCCGTTGGTAATTATTAATTTATAGATGGTGACTTGCTAAAACCACGAAGATATATTTCTCGCGAGTAAAAGTATTTCTGTCCATTTTAGCATCGTTTGTTCCGATGGTTCGATTAAACAATAGAATATCGCGAGTAATATTGAAAGTAATTATTTTTATAAACTTGCGGTGATACATGAAAGATCGATAAAATTAAAGAAGAACCTTTGTATTTTGTAGACAAATGTATGACCGATTCTCTCTCTTTCTTTATTATTTTTTCTTTCTTTGTCCTTGTCGATGGAGCAACCTCCAGTCCTCTCTCTCTCTCTCTTGTGCCATCCTTTTGACCTCTTGATACCATGACACGACGGCCATTTTGTCTTTTACCTGTGGCATATATATTTATTTTAATCTTCCCCTGTACCTTTTCCCTGTGATTTGTAGCCCGATGAGAGAGGTATTGCTATCGGTCGGTTCTGTCAAAAAACATGTAAAATCTAACTAATCATGGAAAATGGCTTTCAGTGAGGGCGCTAGTGTGCTATCATAATTTAGTTTCACTTATGCCCACCGTGTCAAATATCTTGTCGGTCCATAAGTTAGCGATGTGTCAGTGTCAGTGTTGTCATCTAGTTTGCGTTCATAAATATGTTTAAATTATTTCAGAATATCGATAGGAAGAGACTTGGCATAGACAAAAAAGTATCGATTAAATGTCTCCATTTTATCGTATCGGCATCCCTACTTCGGTAACCATAGATAACCATAGAGTATGACTATGTTCGGACCGAACTTTTGCACGACAAGCTAATGTCAATCTTTGACATAAACACTCGACACTGACCCAATCCGCTAAGGGAGAGCCATAGACAAGAAACTTAACTGAACTGAACAATCTTTGACAGATGTCAATGTCATTGTTGATTGAATTGGTCAGATTGGGAATAGAATATTTTAATGAAACGTGTGTCAAAAAGTGAAACATGGATTTAAAACTAAATCCCGCTACTCCTGAATTTATCTCAGATCTTAAAAACGTAACACTGGTACGTGATTAATAAAATTATCCTCCAAACCAATTCTGATATGAGCATGTGTTCAAATTATTTTAGGCTTAGCATTCTTTATAATTTTTGAGTTAATCGTTTTTAATGTTTTATAGCCTGGTGTTTAGGATTACGCTTGACCAACAACAACTAGTAGTCTACTATGGTAATGAGAATATGTAAAAACTATTTACACTTGGCTAGGTTAACATTGTCACCATTAAACATTATAACTTACATTTAGACGTTTTATTTAGATTTAGGTAAGCCTTGTATTACCTGGATCTGTCTGTTCTCAGTGAGACTTTCTTATTCTAATAGTAGACAGTGATCCGTGTGGTACCTTTGTGGCCAAAGTTGCACAGTTCTGCAATTATATCAATATAAATAATATCACTATAGATAATACATAATTAAAAGTGCTTGTAATAATTTTGAAGGCTGCTACATTTATGTAGTAATAAGCAACATTTGTTTTGTATTTTTAAATGTCTCGGTAACTCGGAATATTGGATCCATTGCTGCACAGTAGACGTGAGCGTTATTTCACGTCACTAGCTACTATCACCAGTGACAAGATATGTAACCGCATAACTGGCTATGAGTCAAATTATAGATGGTGATTTTGGTAGCTAAGTTATTCGGGCGTGTTCGGCTTCGACATAGTGATTTATGAAATGAGTTGCTCGGGAGTGCTCGGTTTCGACATAGTGATTTATGAACTGAGTTATTCGGGAGAGCTCGGTTTTGACATAGTGATTTTTGTAAATGGTGATTCGGGCGAGGTCGAATTTGAATTTAAGTCATAATTATTATAGAACACAAGCGCTGCCAAGCGACTTTCGTGAGAACTTAGATCATTCTGAATATAGGGATTGTTGCGAGAACATTGTTTGAACGACATGAGCTTGGTAGATCGATGATATCCTGACTGAAGTATTGTGAATGTATTCCTGGAATCCGACTTTACCCATGGCCGCCCACATGTGATCTCAAGTAGTAGTAATTCTGATATTGTGCTAGCTCAAGCCGATATATATATATATTTTGTATACAGTTGTTATACAATTGTTACAAATAGAAAGAAGTATTTTTTTAATAATTTGATGTATTGAGAAGTGTTTTGTGATGTTTTTCTTTTAAATTTTAAGCCCTGTTTCTGACGGTTAGTTAATTGGTTCAGAACACAGAGCCACAATAAATTTTGTGAAAGATTTTTTTTTTTGAAATGCAATGGAAATGGAAATAACCAGTTACAAAAATCACTACTTTTACAACCAGTGACGCAGATCAAATCAATGGTTTCGTTACGTTTTTCGAAAATGACGTAACGACTCACGTCTACTGCACAGTGGATGCAGAGTGGGGACACAGCACAGCTCATGAAATAGTTATAAAACCAGTGCTTTAAATGTAACACTAACAAACACATCTTGAATAAAAGTATATTTAATTTTAAACCACGCTTGTTACTGAACAATAGACTTTTATTTTATTTTTAGAAACAGTTCAGTCAATCTATGTTATTAATGTCGGATATTAATTTATATATTCAGATAATTAGAATAACATTGTAATAATTTATTGAAATACAATAACAACATTAAGGCGCAGAACAATAAATTGTTCTTTAATTACTTTGTTGTTGTCTGTTCTTATTAATAAGAAAAGAGATAAGTGAAAGTGCGCATTAAGTTTAGAGTATTTATGTTTTGTTTACTTCCTTACAAGAGTCCTTAAATAAACTGATTTTACTTTACGACTCAATAGTATCTGGTAGTTTGCTAGAAGTGGTTGTGTGATCAACTGGAATATAAGAAAACATTGTTCATTTGGTGCTTTATTGAACATTTACTAAATAGGTATGGCAAAGGGGAAATTAAATATTCTTTGTGATTATATACAATGAGCATTTGCTGCCATTTTTTAAAATCTTACGATTATATAATTACCAGGTTTAGTTTAAATACATGGTTTGATAAAGAAGTTTAATATTTTTAAGAAAACAATTTAATTTATAAATTTTATCAGAGATAGCGAGGTGGCCAAGTATTGTAGTTCTATATTATAAACACCTCTATAGTCTTCAAAAACATGGCAATAGTTCATCCCTATTTGTATGTAGGATGTCAATTATGTGAATTTAACAAAAATTGTATATGTGTTATAGGATGGTTATCTGCTTATCAAACAAACAGTGAAATCATCAAAGCTGTTTACAGTAGGTGGAAAATTCTATCCACTAAAAACAAATCCTGCGTTTAAGTCACTTACTTCAGACTTAAGTGGATATGTTAGCACACAAATAAAAGAAATAATAGCTGCGGAGATACCTAAAGTAGTATTTACTGAACAGTAAGTAAATTTTTTGACATGTAAATTTAAAAAATACATATAATTAAGCATTTACATTATATATTAAATAATTTCATTGTAATTTAGGGGTTATTGTTGTGAGATAAAATTAATTAAATACATTAAAACGTGTATATAGTGATTGTAAAATCTATCTATGATGAATGGTTTATATATTCCACAGAGTGGGAGAGTCAAGTTACGAAGAGCAATTAGCTCTGTCAAATAATAACATTTTGGATAGAGTTAACAGTAACCTTGCGTTGTTGAGCAAAATGGCGATATCAAAATCGATCAAAGATCATAACTTTTCGCCACCCGAAGACTGGTATGAGATAGAGGAGGAAACTCCAGAACTTCCAAGTTTGGAATCGGTAAGTATGTTGTATATAACTTAATGTAAAATAATCCATTTTTTCAATACCAACATCTAAGTTAACAAACATACATCAAATACCAATCACACTAATTATTTTACAAGTCTTAATGTAATGTGACTTTATAGTTAAGAGTTTATATTGTAATGCAGTATAATCTGAGATACTTTATGCATTTAGATATATATATATGCATTCTAATATGCCTGTCTTCTATACGTATAATAAAATCGGAGTATCTATTTGTAATATCAAAGGAAAAATTCCAGATTCCAGATGTATTTGCGTTGCTGATAACGATAATCGCATTTAAAAATTTTTTGTCTGTCTGTCCGTAAGCCGCGTTTGTTCCGGGTAAACTCCGAAACGGCTGAGCCGATTTCGACCGGACTTACATTGTAGGGTAGCTGACGTGGACGGGCATATTACAGGCTACTTTTTTTAAAATTCCGCGCTGTCAAAATGGCGACCGGACCGCTATCTCTGGAACAGGTGGACCGATTTGGACGGGACTTTGACTGGAAGGTAGCTGGTAAAAAGTAGATGCACGCGGGAATGTTATAGACGACCATTTATTAAAAAAAAATCCACGCTAATGAAGCTTGCGGGCGACAGCCCGTTCTAAAATATTATCTATGCTGTGATTATAATTATTGTCGTAGATACCGATGGAACCAATTCGGAGAGGTTTTATGTCTCCTAACATATGGGTCCCAACAATACGTGAAAAACCAAACCGTCTTGTAGAACTAAAATTCGTCCCAGTCTACAACGTACGTGGGACAGCTATTGGGTGAGTATTTCAATATCTAATTAGATATTTAACAACCGATCCTGATAATTGATTCTAAAATGATTTAGATACTTTTGCACAAGCATGTAATCTCACATGTGTACTTCGGAGTACATTGGTAGTATTATACAATAATAGAAAATAATGTGAACGTACAGAGAAATATACTTTTTATTTGTAACTATATCCTGGTTTTATTAATTCACACTGGAGCCATTCTTTATCAAGTTAGGTGTACATCTTACAGATGTAAGATGATTGAATTAATTAACTAAGTTCTGGTGTATGAAAATTAATTGAACTGAAGGTGCTGTTGGAACCAAATTAGTTTTTATGTACGAAATTATTTATTAAATATATAAAATCATATTTTGACTACTAGTCTTCATCAAGTTTATTATTAACTACATGAGTGAGATTTTTACAAATTGAAATGGATTATAAATTATGGTATCTTTATTGTTAATTCAATTAGTTACGTTTTATTATTTTTTTTAAGATATCAACATCCATATAAATATGAGTTAGATATGTATGATCCGACTCCTTGGACTGAAGCCGCACCTGAGCCGATAACATTTCCCGCTCCGTTGAGGCACACAAACTATAGATTTATTAACACGTTGGAAAGATTTGACGCACTTGTGCGCCACTTAGATAACGTCGATGAGTTCGCAGTTGATCTTGAGCATCACAGCGAAAGATCCTATACAGGTAATTATGTTCTTATCATTTTCATAATCATACTAATATTATAAATACGAAAGTTTAGATGGATGGATGGATGTTTGTGAGAGTTTGTAGCCTAAACGGCGGAACGGATTTCGATGAAATTTGTTATAGATGTAGAGGATAGTCTGGAAGAACACATAGGCTACTCACTTTTGTTTTTGTTAACTCCACGCGGACGGAGTCGCGGACGAAAGCTAGTATGAAATATTTTACTTGCAGCGCTAACAGCCTAATGGTTAAGATTTGCTAAGAGAGGTAGTTGGATCAAACCAATGTTATTTTAATGAAAACATTTTTTTCGAAACATTATGGTTTATTGGAAGTAACTACAAATGTTAAATAAATAAGGTTGATTAACGTATTGTTATTCCAGTGTCTGCTACTAATTGTAAAAAAAAAACTAGAGCACATACTTTACTAAATGTAACTGTGTACTTATTGATTTGTAAGAAACGAGTGATTTATCCTGTAAATATATAAAAGTGTGTTATTCCTTTAGGTTAATTGCTTGGCTGCAATCTTTTATTATAAATCACATACAAATAATTTATTGCTGGCGTTTACATTTAAAAAGTATTTACTTTTTTGTACTGTGTTGCTATTGCGTTGCGTTTTGAATATGTACAAAGCTTGCGACAGAAATATAATTGTTTCCTACTAACCATTTTTGAGTTAAAAACCCTGAAAACATAATGAAAAACTTATAATAGGTAGTCAAAAGATTTTTAACCGACTTCATATGAATTTTATCAATTCTGTTTATGTATAGTGCCCGGCAAACATCTTGAACAATACATTTAGTTGCGCAGAAGTCGATTTTAGGGTCTTTTTGGCGGGGCAAGGGGGGCCGCGAGCGCGCGCTCGCTTGCTATTGATTAATCAGTGGGCCTTTGCGTCCCGCTTCTTTCCTCACGTTCCGTTTACTCCCGAGTACATTTATCTCCAATTTTGTTGACCCACTTCGCTGTTACTTGTTTTCGGTAATAATTGTTTGTAGATTTTTTCTGTTCTTGTTATTGTTGAGTCTTATTTGTTTATTATTGTTAAGTTTTGTTTGTGTTGAGAATGCCACAAAAAAGTCACATTGTTCTAAAAAGACAAGCCAGAAAAATGGTATATGATATATAAATATTGTTTCATAAAACAAGAATCATTTAAAGAAATTGAAGTATTACAAAGAACAGCACAAGATGTTTATGCATGTCTGTCATATTTTTAAAATTTAAAATTACATTTTTTCATTCCCAATTAATACAAATACTTAAAAAATGTCAATTATTTTGTCTAAAAGTGTACGTGCGCGAAACTTCCCCCACTACGCCGCTTTTTGTTCAAGAAGTTTGCCGGGCGTTATATTTATGCTTCTTTGTCTTTAACGATTATACTCTTCTCTTGAAGTGTTTATTATTGGAATAACTGATAAATTCTTAAGTTATCTGCTTGTGACCTTGTTTTCTTCAATAACAAGAAAACGCAGTATCTATAAATAAATTAATGGCTCAATATAACAGTATTTACTCCATACTGGAGTCTATTTTTAACAATAATGTTGATGATTGTAATTATATAGTGTCCTGACTTTGCAATCTTACTACTTACTCTTATTATAAATGCGAAAGTTTGCAATGCATTCTAATTGTAAAGCATCCTGTGTATAGCAATTTTATGTTTTTAATCTATTGTATAAATTATTTTGTATTGACAAAATTTTGTTAACTAATATTTTTGTATGAACAATAGGATATGATCCATACTCTTAACCATTAGGCTCTTGGCGTACCATACAGAATGCCTTATTTGTTATTGTATGAAAGTTGACAATTATAATATAGTATTTTTTATACTGGACACATTCTGGAATGTTTTTAGATGATGATGAATAAAAATTGAATTTAAAGTTGGTTACTGACGTCAACTTTCATATTTTGTTGACTTATTACGAAAACATCTGATTAGAATTTTAACGTATATCGCTATGTGAAGATATTTCATTGTTTCAGGTTTAACATGCCTGATTCAAATTACTACGCAGTGGGGTGATTTCGTCATCGACGCTATTATGTTGTGGCCGTACATATACAAGCTCAATTATTCATTCACTGATCCTAAAAAGATTAAGGTAATATAACCATTATATATAAAAAAAACTTATGGCGGGTTGCTGAAGTTTCGATTTATTTTATCATTACCTGTTGATTCATTAGTGTTAGGTTGATAGTTTCAAATTAGTTAAACCCTGGTTAGTTTTAAACAATTAATATAATTGTAACTAGCGATATTAATTTAAACACTCAGCTAGTGGTTACCCAGGATCGCGCGCGATTTCCGATACGTCTGATGACATTTGACAGCTGTCAGATAGGGATGTGACGTATATGTCAATGATTTAGTGTTGCGCCGCTACTATGGTACGGTACTGATTTTCTTAACATTGGTTAGTTCGGAAAAGTTAAAAGTTATCGAACCAAAAACACTAACGAATGGTTAAAAGTAGCTGGAATAAGGTGACAAAAAATTTGTGGTATCATTTTTATTTTATTGGGATAATCTATAACAATTATTTACTTATTTTGGTGTTATGTTTAAAACAGCGTCTTACATAACTATGCTAAATAGTTCGACTATATGACATGAATTCATGTTGAAAATAATTAGTTTTACAAATTTGTTATCTGAGAATTTCTCAATTTCTCTTTTTGATTTTTTATTTTTATATGTGAATATTTGTAGATACTGCACGGCGCTGATATGGATGTTTTGTGGCTGCAGAGGGATTTTGGTGTATACATTGTTGGCTTATTTGATACCTTCCAAGCCGCAAAGGTTCTCAGACATGAGTCCAAGTCCTTAAAATCGTTGTTGATGTACTACTGCAATGTGTATGCCGACAAGATGTAAGAATCAAGATTTATATTAACATGTACAAGTACTAAATCAAGATAGAACAAAAATAAATATTTTTTTTTCCGATTGCGGGTGAATAAATTGAAAAAAATTGAAAGGGACAAAAACTACAAGCTGTAAGCAGCAAAGCAAGATAGTCAGTTGAAGCTAATGGCAAAGACCTTTAAACATTTGAATTTCAACATTTCCAAATGAAATATATACGAATTATATTTATAATTTCATGTGGGTAGTACGGGAACAGATAGACTTACTAATATTATAAATGCGAAAATTGATGGAAAAGAGATGGATGTTAGATTTTGTAGCCTAAAGCTGAAAGGATCTCGATGAAATTCGTATATAGATTCTGGAAGAAAACGTAGGCTGCTTTTGTTGTTTTTCCATGCAGACGGAGTCGCTGTAATGTTAATTTATAATGTTTTAGATATCAAACTGCTGATTGGCGTCTGAGACCGCTGTCGTACGCCATGGTAAGGTATGCCAGAACTGATACTCATTATTTACTCTACATCTGGCAATGCATGAAGAATGAGCTGTTGGAAATGGGCAATGGGGAGAAGACCCACCTGCTGGAAGTCTTCGCTGCGAGTAAGAAAACCTGTTTGGCGGTAAGTTTCAACATTACACCATTTAAAATGATAATATTTCTTTAAAAACCCGACAGCTGAAATCTGAAATGAATCTTAACTAATCGGTTTACTTTGTTTAATTGAAATCTATACAAATATAATAAAGCCTAAACATTCTACTTTGTGGCGTAGGATGTCAGCAATCACAGTATATTTTTGAATAATTCTTTTTCTTCCTTACACAATGGACTATTTAAAAAAAAAAACTCATTTTTCTTTATGTTCCCTTAATCTATGTTCAATTTACTACTCGTTTCAATTTATAGTATTTAAAAAGAAGAAATCATGCATTTAAGAGTTAAGCAGTTTGACAAATATTTTCTAAAACTAACCATCTATACAACTAAACTTTCACGTTTATAATATTAGTAAGATGGATGTAATTTTCAGACGTACAAAAACCGTGTGTTAGGTCTCAGGGGTCATATAAAGTTGTACCGTCGTTGTAACAGACACTACGATTTCAAACCATACAACTTCACTGTACTCAAAAAGCTGTACATATGGCGCGATGAAATCGCCAAAGAACTGGATGAAAGTCCTTCGTAAGTATAAATATAACCATCATTTTCAGTATAAGAGTGATTTATAACATACTAACTTTTACTCTTGACTCCGTCCGCGGGGAATTAAAAGCAAACAAAAGGAAGTACCATAGGTTTTCCTTCAGACTTCCAAAGACTAATTAAAATACAAGCCTTGTAAAACTATTAATATGTAATGTATTTGATAAATTTTGAGAAATGTTGGGTTTTTGTATAATTAAATAAATAAGAATATCCGTTCAATTTAGGAAATATCTTCTAACATAACACATTAAAACTTTTACTACTATATTAGTAAGATTATTATTTTTTATTAGGTACATATTGCCAAATATGATGATGCTGGAGCTGGCGGATGAACTCCCCGATGACATGGAAACGATGATCGATATATGCGGTACGGGTCCGAAACCCCTGCTAGACAATCTTGCTAAAGTGCTTGATATCATCAACAATGTAAGTGAATTCATCATTTATAGTAATACTAGCTTTCGCCCGAGACTTCGTCCGTGTGGAATTAAAAAAACTGAGTAGCCTATGTGTTCTTCCAGACTATACTAAATTTTATCTCCAATACATGGATATTAATACTACTGTTATTTTCCTTATACTTTAACTTGTAAATATCTAGGTCTACTAATATAAGCGTAAAATACTTAAGACGTCAGCAATCACAGTGATTTAAAAAAAAACTTTTTTGATAAAGCCCTACACTTACGATACGCTTTAGGCTATATATTTTCACGCTATTAGACATAGGGGGTAAATAAATTGAAAAGAAATGCGAGAAAGGGAAAAAAACTACAAGCCAATAAAGAAGCAAGATTTCTGGTAACGGTAATTGTTAGCCGATATCAAAAGCCTTTGTCATTTGATTGAAAGTTATAGAAGTTAAAACATTTTTTTTTAAATCTCAACGGATGAAGCAGTACGGAAATAGCTAGTGTTTTTATAAATGTTTCAGTGTTAATATAATTAATGCTTTTCAGTGCTTGGACAATTTGTCCTGGCGTATCATGCCATATGGTTGGACGGTTTTCAGACGTCCTACCCAGCACATGCTTGATCTGCCAAATACTAGCGAGAGGTATAGTAAAATATACTATTTAAATAGTCCGTTAATATCATTAAAAATGACTATAATACAGCTTTTTTCATAAAAATAGGATAATACTCTAATAATAATAATGTTATACTCCTATTACTAGCTTTTGCGACGTCGCCTGTGTGAAATAATTATAAAGAGGAATTATTTGTATTTTTGTATGTATTTGATTCACGCAAAAACTACTTGGTTAATTTTAAAAATTCTTTCACCATTAGAATAGTGCTTTATCTGTAATATAGGCAATATTTTGTATTAATTCTTTATTTTCAAGCTAGTTATTTATATATATTTTTGCAGTCGTGAGACAGAAGATATTCTTCCGGAAGCAGCGGGGATTTCGCTTGAACCAAATCCGCGCGAGTCCACAGTAAGTGACGTAAAACCAGAATAAAATAATTATATACATTCATTAATTACAATGTATTTTTATAACAAAATCACACTACATACTCAAGTATGTTTGAAATCCATATACATTTTAAATAAAAAAAAAATAATAAAAAATCATCTCCCTTCTTTTAAATAAGAACTGCTGAAATGTTTCATTAAGTTAATTTTAATATGAATAATATCCTATTTAGTTGCATTATATTATATTTAACCTAAATTATAGATTTACCTCTACCTCTCTTTATTTATCTTTGTTATATATTTTGTTTATTATCTTTAGGTATGAAAACCAGTATTTATGAGTTTGTTTTTTTTTCTCTTTTAGACATCTAATCCCACAGGAAGAAGCGAGTATCGATTCTGTTCACCTTACCTCAGATATATGAAGTGTATGAAAGTTGAGGTAAATAATTAAAAAATACAATAGCATCACTTGACTCTATCAAAAATTGTTTTAAAATCCTCGCCTTTTACTAACATACAGTAGCTTTATAGGATTTAACTTCATTTATATCTAACAATTACCTCAATCTAATTACTATAAAAAAGTGTTTGTTTATTTGTCTAGGTGCTGGTTGAAATCTGTAGTCGCTTATAAGTATTGTTTATTTAGGGAAATGACTAATGCGTTTTACAATCATATTGGTTTCTTAAATTTTTTTATCCATTTAGTATTCTGGGAATGTAGTAAATGTGCTTTGGGTGGAGGTTAAATATCATAATTTTGCAATTTCCATACCGTTGTGATAGTTCTGAATTATTTGGAACCTTTTTTTGAACTATTAGACTGTACTAAAACCACAAATAGGCACTTTAAAGGACAATAAATCAAATGTCCAGGTCTCAAATCATTTAAACATTAGGCGACACGCATATCTATAGAGTTTGAATATTTAAATTCCAGTTTCCACTGTTTATCACTTGTAAATATTACCATCTCTAGAAGTTACTGCAGTGGATTTTTAGTTTAAAGTATATAATTAGAATATTAGTCCAAATAATCGATAAAATATATATAGATAAGCACTGTCGCAATCTAGGACATGTCTACATTTTAGATTTTTTTTTTCAGTTATCCTGATATTTCCTTTAATAATTTACTATCTTAGTACATCAAATATTGGTTTGTTTTGATTGTTTACACCATCCTTATCCCTTTGTATGTGTGGTTAGCCATTGTTATATACACTAATGCAATACATTTTTTACATGTTACATACATACACACGTGTTTTGTGATAAACAATTATATATATTGGTTGCAAATAAGTTATTTTACGTTAAAAAAGAATTTTAACTCGTTCATTTCCAAAAAGAACGTTTTCTTTTTAACAAAATTGACAAATTCAAGTAACAATTGTTAAGTTTAAAATTATTAGAAAACCATAATTTTTACAGCAGGATTTAAACAATGGTGCGGTGGTGGCTGGAGGTGCCTCGCGTTCCAACACTGAGAACGCTCTCGGGGAATTTACGCCTATCTTTAAGGATAAAGAGACACGTGAGAAAGAGGCCGAAGAGAGGGCCGAAGAGAACCGCGAAGATGATGTAGATGCCGATGGGTTTACTCTAGTCAGACGTCGCAAACGCAATGCTCGTGGCAGACGAGTGGAAAATAATACCGATGCAAGACTTGGGAGACCCGGCCCGTCAACTTCTCAGGCCTATCAGTACTCCAACCGAAACTACACCAGCTTCTCCACTCCTAGGGACAAGAACAATACGAAATCACTGTATAAGAAACGCAAGTAAACGTTGATACACAGGCAATCTTGTTTCGTGTAATCGACGTAAATTTTATCCTGTCTTTTCAATACAATTATTAATGTAGCCCATTTTTCTCAAGTAGAATTTCAATGTAATCGATATGAATTAATATAAATGTATCCAATCTCATTTCTCGCGTAGAATTTCAATTATAATATATGGAATCGATGAATTGTAACGCATCATTTCAATGCAACGGCAATTATATGTAGCCGATTTTAATCACGTAGAACTTCAATATAATAACCAACGTAATCGATATGAATAATCCATAGAATTAAGGTTATAAATGTATCCAATCTCAAGTCTCACGTAGATTTTCAATTATAATATGTAGTCGAACGGAAGTCTTGTAAAGAACTTCTGCGTAGTAATACCGAGTTATGAGTAACTTCCTTTTTTTTTCTTTCGTATATTCTATTTGTTATATTATGTAACTGTATTTTTGTTAAGTTCGTAATTCTAAAGAAAGAGCAAGGATCAGGAAGATGGTTGGTTATATGTATCTATTTTTTTTTATTCAATTTAATGAGAACAAAATTCATATAAAATGATGTGTGTGAAGTTACTTATGACTCTATTAATAATTATAAAAGTTATTGGTGTCTATGAAGTCTTAACTTCAATATAATTATAAAATAATTTTATTTATGTATCTAATTATTTAGCAATCTACGTATTGCATATTATTTTTATTTACATTCATAATCAACGATTTAAGTTAGGGTCCCAATATTGCTTTTTCTGGATACCATTTCTATGGAACATTTTATTTGGAAGTTAATTTTTATCTTAATTAATATTGAGAAATTACTTTGACGTTTGTAAAGACACGATTGCGTTAACAAAATTGGGCCCCGTAAATTTAGTTTACAAAAATACTTATAAGTAGATGCGTAGATCTATATTGTAATCGCTTGTATTCGCACGCAACAATGTTATTGCACAAATCAAAGAATTATGTCATTAATACTTCAATCATTCAGACAAATCTTCAGATATGTCTTCTCGTATTTTGATTTTGTTTTTAACAGATCTCCGATTCGTGTATGTAGAATCATTGTGTTCCTTGATAAGGCCCTTGCCTTCTGATTGTTTAGATTTAGTTCTTGAATGGAATTTCTTTACTCTTTGACCAGTTTCATCATCCCTTACTTTGGACACTTTCTTACCCCTGTGAGATGTGTGGGGGTGAGACTCGGTCATTGACATACCTTTGTTTTCCTCATCGATTGATATTTCTCGTTTTAAAGCGCTTTTGAATGTTTGACCTCGTGTCGGTTCATGTAACGAAAATGTTATTCTATCGTGATGAATCTGTAATTTCATTCATTATTAATAAACGTAGTGGACAAAAAAAAATTAAAAAATCCATAATGTTGTTTCATTTTTACCCGATATTCGATAGTAATATAACATTCTTCTTCGTCTTCGCAAATGAGGGAGTTGACATCGGCTGGCTTCGCCGCGTTCGCTGGGCGTCGGGCCACGCGGATGAATCTCCATAGTGAACGAATTCGGGGACCACACGACCTGACCATATCACTTACCTAGAAATAGTTCCAAACATTACATAAGCAAATTACTATTGTCAGCTATTTAAAACTACTTTTTCACTAAGGGACTAGCTGTGTGAAATCAGTTCATTTTATAAAAATAATCGAACTAAAGGAAAAATAAATCTAACAGACTAAAAATGAAAATGGTTGTTTACAAAGAGTATGTTATTGCAATATCTACAATGTTAGGATTCAGCATCATCAACTTGCCCTTTTACCGACGGAGGGTTAGTACATACAGCTGTTATATCTGAATTCCAAGTTACGTATATCTTCCAATCCATCTATACTTTCCTCGGTCTTCCTCTTCCTAGTGGAAGAAAGTATGGATTGATTGGAGAGAGAGAGAAAGAAAGGTATACCATTATACTCAACATTCAATCTCAATACTTCCTTACTTACGATCATTCTGAGTAAAAAGTAAAGAAAAAAAGGTATACTAAATTATGTTTAGCTTCAGACTTACCTTCATTTGCTCTCCGCCGTCACAAATACCATTGCCATGCGGCTCTATACCAAAACTATTAATGCAAGCCCGGTCTTCTGGTAATAATGAATCAATTTCAAATGCGCATTTCGGCACACCATCAGTCCGTTCCTGTAAAATTAGAAACACATCAACGCACAGATTTGCAAACTCGTGTTAGCAATCCTATAACGATTATAATCGATGTGTGTGTTCTCCAACAATATACATTTCAACTCACCCATCCTACTTCATCGCAATGTTTCGGTTCATCGTAGCAAATATAATAGTTAGTCGCTTTCGAACCGTCTGATCTCTTCTCAGTCGACCAAGTGTACCAGTTTTCTCCGAATTTAAACATGCTGTTTATATGAGCCTGGCGATAGATTAAGGGAAATATCATTTCATTGGGATGCATCTGTCTGGATGATTTTTCTGTCGTAGTGACATCGTCATATTCTTGCTTTTCATCTACACGATGCGAGTTTTTGATGAACGGTAAGAGTGTTCCTTCCCGTCTTTTTGTGCCCCACGCTTCTGTGTGTGATTCCTCGTCTTCCACCCTAGAATCTTCCTGATCAGAATGTAGGACTACTTTGACTTTAACAGATATGGCGCACTGGAGCAGGCAAGCAAAGGTTACCACTGAACGTCTCATTTTCGAGAATAGGTCTGATTTGATGCATAAAAATCTAATTCGCTCTCAGGTACATGTTTGAAAGCATAAAGGATGTTGATACTTTTGTGGTCGATAAGAGCAATGTTTGTAAATATAAGACGCTTTCAAAACCCGTAGCAAAAGAACTAAAATGCTCCATTTACTGTACAGTACGATAAAAAGTTGTCTTTTTTAAAAAGTAACTTGGTTCAATTGTTTTTCCTATAATCGTATGCTTTACTAATCTTCTATACAACAGGGAGTTTCCGCTGCGGATACACTCGTACAAAAAAACATTGTACACTAATGTTCTCTTTTAATTATAGAACAATGTTTTTTGTAAGAATGTTTTGGTGCAGTATCACCTTGTGATTAATTTCTTGCAGCAATTGGTAAATGTATCCAAGGTTATTTATCGAGAATAATTAGTACAGAAATTCCATAGACAAAAACGGGCGTGTTATTGCCCAGTGGATATTTAGGGTTACCTTATTGCTTATCATAAAAGCTGGCAACTTTAGTCATGAAATATTATATGTGGCAAGACCCGTCTGCAAGGATAGTGTTTAAATCTAATATTTGTTTGAATTTGTTTCCCACATTATCAATTAGGGACATTAGTTTCTATAAAAAGTGAGATTGTGTTTGGAAAATTATAGAATATGATTTTGAATTAGTTTTTCTTTGTTTATTTTAATGTTGCCAGACATTAAACTTGTATTTACCAAGAATATTAGAGGTTGACATAATCCTCTATATTTTTTTGTCGTTTTTAATATCAGTGATTCTTGAAAATCTAGGTATAAAGGGCGATTGAAATAAATACAGTACAATGGGATTATTGATTTTATTTCGGGTACAAAGATGTAGAGTATAAAATAAAAATACTGCATATGGTATCAACCTTTTTATCATAAAACTTTGATTATGAAAATTAAGCATTTCGACAAATACACGTACATTCTATAAAATAAAGATTAAAGCATAAGAAGTATTTCTAAGACTAATTATTATTTCTTTATCTAAATAGAAATTGTATAATCGTATAGTACAAATAAAAAGCGAGTGAAGTTTGGACCATTGTTAGGAATTAAAGTTTTCCATAGTGCTCAATATTACACATCAGCAATAAGAATTCGTATTTACAAAATACATTATAATTTCGTACTAAAATGATATTTCGTTCACAGCATTAGGGATTAGAATAGCATTACTAAGGCAGGGGTTTTATTGTAAGAGCCCTAACGAATATAACTAACAATATAGAGGAGAAATCTCACCAGAGATATCACAGTCCCTCCGATCTAAAAGCTAGACAGTATAAAGAGAAAATAAGGCCAGATTCATAGAGTGATCGCTTACTTATATTACAGTCCTACATATATAACTAGACATCTATGTGTTTCAACTTACAGCATTGGTTCCGTGTGTTTTAACTAATCAAACATTTTCTACGTTGCAACATTCACAAAAGTTGCTTAAATCTAAGCTTAGTGCTAATTTTATTAGGCTTACATTTTTAAGCCGTTCGTAAGATTGGGTCCACGATAGAGAGAGTAAGAACTAGTGGTATATACTAATAAGCTTTGTGCCGGGCGACTATCGCACCGGCGGTACTAAGTCTGTCAGCGCCTCGTATTGTCCAAATATCTGCCAACTCTAACCCCGAAATAGCTCTACAAGGAAAATAGACAAATCTTCAACTATCTTATAAATATTCGACTAATTATATTCATTTTAAATAATTCATTCGATTCGACTGTATCACTAATAAACTTACTAATAAAACCCATTCAATTCATATACACTTCAATGAAATTATGATATATGTAAATAAATTATTATAAGTATTAAAATATATAAAGTATTGGTAACTTTACCTGATAAATATTGTGTCTAACTGTTGCAAGAAAATCTCTGTTTATAAATAGACCCTTTGCCAAGAATGTTTATAATAATTTATTATAATAGTGAGTAAGTAAACATTTCGATAGTTATTATAATGGAGACATATTAGGTATCTTTAATGAATTATTTATATGATACTCTACAATTATCATATATTTTCATATAAGGGTCTAAACGTCTTTAGTTTACTTGCATAGAGTATAGTGCAGGAAGAACTGATCACTTATATCTAATTGTTATCTTTCATTGCGCAATTCATGAACTATAAACAACATATACGCACACTTCACACAACATTGGCAACACACAGAACCCTGTGTTAGCCCCTAAGCTCAGCATTTCATTGTCATACATTCATATACAGCTATTTATAATATAAACAAGCAATTAACAAACCAGACTAAAAGTACACTGCGAATTATTTATCTGGCCCGGTGAGACGCTCGGTTCTGTCGGAAAATGATAAATAATTGATATGACAGTACAGTCAGCTGCAAATATATGCATTAACAAAGGAACAAAAAAAAAAAATCAAGACAATGAGTTAGGATTAATGAGTTAGTATTATATATTTAGGCTACCGATCATGAATCGGAAAATGTATACTTCTTTTTGAAACAAGGTGTACACTAATTTCTGTAGTGTAAATGTTTACATATTTATGCAGCTGAGTGTACAAGGATTTTAATATCGTCCGATGTTAGTTAACTTAGTAGTTTTATTATTATAAGGCTAGATAAGTAAATCGCAGTACCGAAGGAAAATACGAATTTTTCAAAATATACGCGAAATAATACCGGTAATAAGAGCCTCAAATAAATCTCAAATTTCAATAAGCCTCATACAACTAAATGTTGATAAAAGAGCAACAGTTTACATCTACGCACATTAAATAGATATAATATCAGTCTGTAACGGAGATCAAATTGCCACAGAAAAGTGGGCAAAAATTGTAAACTTACTTAGACAAACAACCTTACGGAGGCAACTTTTGTTTATGTACACTAGGCCGTAAGAAAGGGGTTTATATCAAGGGGAGGTATCTATTAATTTTCCCTATTTACTAAGCTTCAACGTGATTACACGAGTTAAAAATTCATAAGTTAAACGCGTCCACACAAACTGTTTAAAATAATATTCACGGTTATTATTTATAATGAAAAATATATTAAAGTGAGAACAATATATTTGTTTCTTGTCACTCAGCGTTAAATATACAAAAATTAATATATTGTAAACTTAATTTCGTGTTTTTTTATTGTTCGTGTGGAAGCGAATTAAAATCTAATTGTACAAGTAAAAATAAACCTTTCGCATCTATGTATAAGATATAAATTCGCTACCTATTTGGTAACTTTCAGCGAACTGTAACAAATAATAACTATAATAGTTAAAAATAATTAACTACATAACATGTTTGTTTCTTAAAATATACTGTAAAATGGATTTATTGAATAGAGATAATTTTAAATTGACTAATTCCATATAATTATATGAATCTTTTAAGACATAAATATTTTTTTTTTAATCCGATTCCTGTGTATTGAAGCATACTTCGTATTGTCGAACATGACTTAATTATTAATGACTAATGAAGGTTTATTAACTATATTAAATATTTCCTATTTTATATACTTAACACATTTAAATCGTATATTATCGTAAATTAAATTTTCAGATGTTAAGTACATTTGTTGCATCCGTTAGGTTGATGTCGCCGTTCTCAGAGTGTGGCCACTAAGGAGACTGTATAAGAGAAATCTCCACTAAGCGATGTACTCTGAGTGCGGCAGGTGTTTCGATCATTACGTTATTTCCGGGGCTAATGATCATAAAACGTTATTCTTACTTCACTTTGAACACACTTTAGATATGACTTTAAAGACTTCAAGGATAAAACGTATCAAAACAATAATTTAATATTATTTATTATTAAATTTGGATGAATATAAAGTTCAACGTTTGATATGTAACATTTATTAGGGATATAAAATAGAACAATTATTAAAATTGTCACATTTCCTTATAAAACATATAATATTTCAAATTTACTTAGGGGTATAATATCACTTATTGCTTTTGTATTTAAACATATTAGGACTAGGTTTTTGTGAAAGTGAGGAATAGTTTTATTAAAATAGAGCTCGTTTTAGGGTTAAATTATTTGTCAATAAAGTCACATCTTTATATAAGAAACTTTTAATTTTAGACTTCACATTAATTATATTCTATTATGTCAATACAAAAAAAATCAGTCAAACAAAATCATAGAGAAAAATATAAGTATTGAAATTGTTATTCAATCAGTACTATAGGTTCCCAATGAGGGGCTCGTAACTTAACCCTTAAATGCATGATGATGCATTTATACATCAGTCTTACCTAATAGAATAATGTAATAATATAAAATTAACAAAAATCTACTAATATTTTTTAAAATAAGAAAAAAAAATAGACTATTTCGAAAAAAAAAAACTTTTTTTCTTTATTTTCCCTTAATCTATGTTCAATTTACTATTCGTTTCAAGAAAAAAATCATGCATTTAAGGGTTAAGTTAGGGGTGACGTTAACTTCTGGCCTTAGCGGGTTGAATTTACACATATCTTTAAATTTCTTTACTAATATGTGCATGAAATGTTTTCCTTCATTGTAAGAACGAATTACAAAATCACATTGGTACATAACTGGATTCGAAACCATGACCAATAACAAGTTAAGTATTTTTACCGATATTTATAAATACACTAGCTTTCGCCCGCGACTCCGTCCTCGTGAAATTAAAAAAAAACAAATGTTAGTAGCCTATGTTTTCCTCCAGAGTATCATCTACATCTGTACCAAATTTCGTTAATATCCGTTCAGCCGTTTAGGCTACAAACTCTAACAAACATCCATCCATCCATCCAAACTTTCGCATTTATAATATTAGTAAGAAGTAAGATTTGATTTTATATATTTAATTTACTATATATTTCAAACGACATTTTAATCATACTAATATTATAACTGCGAAAGTTTAGATGGATGGTTGTTTGTTAGAGTTTGTAGCCTTTAGGCTGAACGGATTTAGATGAAATTTGGTATAAATGTAGAGGATAGTCTGAGTCAGAGGATAGGCTACTCACTTTTCATTTTTTTAATTCCACGAGAACGGAGTCGCGGGCGAAAGCTAGTTAGAAATAATTTAAAGATAAAAAACATAAAAAACAGATATAAATTGGGATATTTTGATATGAAATGTGAAGTCTAAATTGTTCGTATTTAAAATCTAGTTACTTGATAGTGTGTGAAGCAGTTACAACGTTTTCCTTTGCCCCGGGCCGTTTGTTAGTAGCCGATGTTATAAAGCGGGCAAGCCGCGTGATCCCGTCACGAGGTCGCGTGGTTCAAACTCTTGCGTTGGAGGAACAGGTTCACTTCGACAAAATCAGGTCTCTCCACCTGGTCTCGTTTCCAACATTCCCTCATCAGCTCGTAAAGGTCACGGGGGATGCCGGGCGCCCGCTCGATGCACTCAAATAGACCATCATCCGCTTGCAAGTGAGATAAATTCTCTAACACCTGGAATTGATTTAATTTTATATTTTACTAGCTGTTGTTGCTCGAGATTTTGTTAAAAAATATAGCCTATGTAACTGGTAACGTAGCTTTTTAATGGTGCAAGAATTTTTGAAATCGGACAAGTAGTCTTTGAGTTATTTCGATACATACAAAAATACAGATCTTAGTATGGATCATCTATTATTATGGATCATCATCTATTAGTATGGATTTATGCTTTATTACAACTTTTTTTAAAATATTTTTGATATTTCTGATAATTTTCTATTAATTATTATTTTGTCACTTTTTAATATAAGAAGTTGAAAAAAGCTTTTACAATATTTACTCATTATTCGCAGTATTTAAATGAAATTAATATTTTAACATTCAAAATGGAAATTTAAGGGTTTATTAGAAGATATTATCAAAACGGTTCAATGGATTCCTATGAAATATGGTACATTTGTAGTACACAATAAGCTAAGTTTTGTTTTATTTGTTCATAATCTAGTAACATACCTCGTTATCAGTGAGATGTTCATACGGTCGCCGTCTGCAGAATGTGAATATTTCATGCAGTGTTACTGCGAACGCCCACATATCGCTTTTAGTGGTATAATGGCCTAATAATGTTTCCCACGCGGCCCATCGCAAGGGGATAGGCACACGACCGTCCACTTTATGATAATCACAAGTGTACATCTCGTTATCAGTGCCGAAATCACTAATCTTTATCTGATAGCCTTTACCGATTAGAATGTTCCTGGAAATTAACACAATTATCTATACTTCTATCATACTATATTATAAATGTGAAAGTTTGGATGGATGGATAGATGGATGGATGGATGTTTGTTAGAGTTTGTAGCCTTTAGGCTGAACGGATTTCGATGAAATTTGGTATGGATGCAGAGGATAGTCTGAGTCAGAGGATAGGCTACTCACTTTTCATTTTTTTAATTCCACGAGAACGGAGTCGCGGGCGAAAGCTAGTTAGAAATAATTTAAAGATAAAAAACATAAAAAACAGATATAAATTGGGATATTTTGATATGAAATGTGAAGTCTAAATTGTTCGTATTTAAAATCTAGTTACTTGATAGTGTGTGAAGCAGTTACAACGTTTTCCTTTGCCCCGGGCCGTTTGTTAGTAGCCGATGTTATAAAGCGGGCAAGCCGCGTGATCCCGTCACGAGGTCGCGTGGTTCAAACTCTTGCGTTGGAGGAACAGGTTCACTTCGACAAAATCAGGTCTCTCCACCTGGTCTCGTTTCCAACATTCCCTCATCAGCTCGTAAAGGTCACGGGGGATGCCGGGCGCCCGCTCGATGCACTCAAATAGACCATCATCCGCTTGCAAGTGAGATAAATTCTCTAACACCTGGAATTGATTTAATTTTATATTTTACTAGCTGTTGTTGCTCGAGATTTCGTTAAAAAATATAGCCTATGTAACTGGTAACGTAGCTTTTTAATGGTGCAAGAATTTTTGAAATCGGACAAGTAGTTTTTGAGTTATTTCGATACATTCAAAAATACAGATCTTAGTATGGATCATCTATTATTATGGATCATCATCTATTAGTATGGATTTATGCTTTATTACAACTTTTTTTTAGAATATTTTTGATATTTCTGATAATTTTCTAATAATTATTATTTTGTCACTTTTTAATATAAGAAGTTGAAAAAAGCTTTTACAATATTTACTCATTATTCGCAGTATTTAAAAGAAATTAATATTTTAACATTCAAAATGGAAATTTAAGGGTTTATTAGAAGATATTATCAAAACGGTTCAATGGATTCCTCTGAAATATGGTACATTTGTAGTACACAATAAGCTAAGTTTTGTTTTATTTGTTCATAATCTAGTAACATACCTCGTTATCAGTGAGATGTTCATACGGTCGCCGTCTGCAGAATGTGAATATTTCATGCAGTGTTACTGCGAACGCCCACATATCGCTTTTAGTGGTATAATGGCCTAGTAATGTTTCCCACGCGGCCCATCGCAAGGGGATAGGCACACGACCGTCCACTTTATGATAATCACAAGTGTACATCTCATTATCAGTGCCGAAATCACTAATCTTTATCTGATAGCCTTTACCGATTAGAATGTTCCTGGAAATTAACACAATTATCTATACTTCTATCATACTAATATTATAAATGTGAAAGTTTGGATGGATGGATAGATGGATGGATGGATGAATGTTTGTTAGTGTTTGTAGCCTAAACTGCTGAACGGATTTCGACGAAATTTAGCATCAACGTAGAGGATATTCTGGAAGAACACATAGGCTACTCAGTTTTTTTTATTACCACGAGGAGTCGCGGGCGAAAGCTAGTAGCACTAGCTCTATAAAGCGTAAACACACACTACTTTGTGGCGTAGGATGTCGTCAGCAATCACAGCATATTTTTGAATAATTATTTCTTTAATAAAAAGCCCTATAGTTACGACACGTTTGAGGATATCTTTCCACGCTATTACAATTAGGGGATAAATGAATTTGAAAAACACTTCATGTGGGAAAGGGACCATAAACTACAAGCTGCCAACATTAAGGAAGCAAGGTTATTTTGATATTTGCAATTGGGAATTAGACAAATGTAAACAATAAAATAAAGTTTTTATAATTTCATGCGGGAGGTTATGTTACTTAGTTTCTCATACGTTCAGATAGATTTATCGAACTATATTAAAACTTACCTAGCTGCCAAATCTCTATGTACGAAATTCAAAGACTCCAAATATTGCATGCCGGTTGCAATTTGTGTTGATATATGTAGTAATGTGCCGACAGATGGCGGTGGCGCTGATCGTAGGAAAGCGCATAAATCACCTAATTCTAGGTATTCTAAGACCACAGCTAGTGGTGGGGTCCTACAAGCCCCTAGAACCCTCGCCAGATGGGGGGATGATAGTGCTGCTAGAATACGAACATCTCGCTCAAATTCCTCCCTAAAAAAATTTATAAAAAATTAGCAATGTATACAAATTTGAATAAAATGAATAGGAAAATGTTATGGTGTGAATGTTTAGTATAATTATTTATAATATATGAAAGCTTATATAAGATAGAATTAAATATATAAGTGTAAGTACAATTAATTTTAATTCCTTCGTCAAAATAAACTAATTAACTTGTATTTATAATGTTACGTATGATTAAAATTTACTTTGAAAAGTTTTATATAAAATTTTGTATAAAATGACCAAAATGCATCAGAGGTCGGAAGCCTTGAACCAAAACTATTATTCTGGGTTTCTGAACCTAAACCTTAATCTCAAGTTACCTTCGGAAACATATTTCATGAAGTTATCGAATCAAAAACACTAACGAACGTTTAAAAGTAGCTGGGAAAGAGGCCGTTAATACATTTATTGTATAAAAAAAAACACTGCGGTAGTAAAGTTTGTAAATTTTGTTTTTCTTTTTTGTGATTTTTTGGTCAATAAATAGTGTTTTATTTTATTTTATTTTTAAAAAGGTTGCCAACCTCTGCTATGAGTTATGATAGAGATATAGTGATAGTAAAAATACTATATAAAAGTACGTCATACATGATATACCTCTCCTTGAGGGTGGCATCGTGGCATAGAAATTTGACTGCCACCAATCTCTTCTCTGACGTCACTATACCATTATACTCCGGGACACCGTCCGCTTCCGCGACATACACCTGGACAAATAATCATATAAAAAACAATAATAAAAAATAAAAGCATAAAAATAACACTTCTGTAAAGTCGAAACATGTATTTTTAATGTATACATTAAATAAATATTACCTAATAAATAGTAATAAATATCTTATACGTTTTTTAGAGGGAATACATAACAATGAAACTACAGTATTGAAATTGCAGCTTTTATTGTATTCCTCTATTAAGATATCAATACTTAGTATTAATATAATAAATAATTATAACCAATATAAATATTACATAAATAGTATATAAGTACAGATAATATAAATGTTAAATAATAAATTTTTATATGAAGCTCTACATATAGTAAGGCAGACGTATGGAATAGATTTCTCTTGCCACTTAACGCAGTTATACTATGATAATCGTATTTCATAACATATCTATACTATTATAATAAAGCGTAAACACACACTTCTTTGTTGCCTAAGATGTCACCAATTACAGCATATTTTCGATTATTTTTTTCTTTAATAAAAAGCCCTACACTTACGTCACGCTTTAGGCTATATATTTTCACACTGTTAAACTTAGGGGTAAATATTTTGGATAAAAACCCTAATGTGGGAAAGAGACCATAAGTTGCTGCCAACATTAAGGAATTAATGTTGCCATGGTTTGACATCATGTCATGTCATTTTGACATTTGCAATTGATAATTTGACAAATGTGAACAATAAAATGAAATTTTTATAATTCAATGCGGATGAAGTCGCATGGGAACAGCTAGTAAATATATAAACATATATGGGGGTACACTACGTTAAAAGTCCTTATTAGGCCTTTTTATTTGCATTTACCGTGCCAAAAGCTCCCTCCGCCAGCTTCGATATCATACGCAGTCTGTGACGCGGGAATTCTATTACATTCGTCGTTTCCAGACGTCTCTTCAAATCTATCAGCACCTCTTGTTGGCTCGGCGACTGTCGAACAAAGTATTTAAGGAATAAACAACCAATACAATCGAAAAACAACCAAAATATGAATGAAAAACCAATATAATAGAAATGTACAACTACAATATAAATGAACAACCAGTATAATAAGAAAAGAATTCGGCTATTAAAATTGTGAGTTAATCTTAATTGAATTAAATGCGACGTCGATAAAAGATAAAACAATAGTTAGTGAAAAATCCCTTATAATATTACATTACTTGTATTTAGACGCCTAAGATCGTCCATACACGGACGGAATATATTTGACAACCACGGACTTTAATAAACGGTCGCCGCTAAAATACAGCTGACGATTGATTGAAGCTTTCGAAATGCAGACCACATATGGCCGTTTACATTAAAAATGCTCTAGGGCACCATCATGAGAGCTATTATCCTAATACTGGGTTCAGGGAAATTGGTGTACACCTATGGACCATTTGTAGAATTATCGACATGTATGGCCGTTCGTAAATACTTACCCTAGTGCTGATTTTAGAGCGTATGGAGGCTGGTGCAGATCTTCGTGAGAACCCCATTTCAGGGTCATGGTCAGAAAGTGGGTCGGTAGTGCGTCCCGACAGGCTGTCAGCTAAACGTCGTTTCGTCAACAACGGTGCAGAGCTCAACTCCGGCACCGCGTACTCGTAGTTAGAACTATCTGCGGATACGAAAATGTTCACATTTAAAACATAGTAGGGGTAAAATGATGGACTATAAGGCTCAGGGGTTTAAGCACTTGACTTACAAGTCATGTGGATGTGGATTACAATCCACAGGTCTTGGGTTCGAATCCGATTTCGAGTTTTGAATATCATATTAATTTACCCGACATTCTTACGGTGAAGGAAAACATCGTGATGTCTGCACATATCGGTGAAGAAATTCAAAGATATGTGTGAAGTAAACCCGCAGTGGACTAGCGTGGTTGACTAAGGCCTAACCCCTTAATTAGGGTGGGCGCTGAGCCCCTTAGTGGGGGCGTAGCTGGTGATGAAGGGGTAAAATGATCCAAAAACATCCAAATAGCCGATCACTGAATATATTGTGATTATTTCTTTAATTTGAAGCCTTTATCAAATTTTATACCTTAGGTAAGATTGAAATATATATTTTTAACAGTAAAAGCACTTTTAAATTACCTGACAAAGGTGTACTAGAGTCCTTAACAAAGTCTTTCATCTCGAGCAATACTGTGCTATAATTAAAGTAAGGAGCGCATTTAAGCGCTTGATATGGCTCCTGATATTCGTCTGATTTCACATCTAGAGGGCAATCTAGAATCATTTTGTTGTCTGGCAACATTGATGTACCACAAGGGTTGTAAGTGTCTGTCACCGTTCTCTTCTGGGAGATGGTAGACTTCGCTAATGGCGAAGCGAAACACTTTCTGTGTCTATGTCTATGCACTATAAGGAACACAGCGACTGCTAAAAGTATCACTAGAGCTGTTAAAACCCCCACAACTATAGCGACGTATAAAGGATCTTCTTGATGTGCGGTGGATATCGGTAAATCTTTTGTTGTACTCGATTTAGTTTTTTCTTTGCCACCCGTTGATTTCACGGTCTCTGGAGTGTAATTGCCTTGAGCGACATCTGTCAATGTTCAAACAAAACTGGCTATAGAACTAATACAAGTTGACCTCTCTCAGAAGAGTTTATTCCCAAAAAAACATCTTGAAATATTCTCAACAAGGAAAGTAATGGTAAAAAATAATGATATACATTATAGCAAAGACCCAAAACGAGATAATGATGTCCTTCGATTGCCATTACTCTCTTTGCTTCCGTTCGTACTGGTTTTTACGTTCAAGATTCCGTGTAAAATGTAAACGGTAGCTTATTTAAAATGTAATAACTTAAATAAGAATTTGATGGAGTTCGAAAATGTTGTTCTTCTAATTTATTATTATACAAAAGAAAGCGTAACCAAAAAACCATTTAATTTTCGTCTTAAAGTATGTATCAATCGGTAGTCTTTTAAAAAGTATTGAAAAACAGTAGAATACCGACTTACCCGAATCGAATACAACTTCACTGATCAGTATCCAACTGGCAGCGAAACGCAGTTCAATTCTCACCCACTTGCCGATACGATGATGAAGTTTTATACTGACGTTACGAGAGTTCTCAAATATACTGTCTTCGACGTAAGTATAACGGATGGGTTCGTCTTGAAAGTGCCGGCCACCGATCGAAAACGTTATAATAGCTTCGGAGAAAACCTTTAACAGAAAATGTCCTCTTTAAAAATTAAATTATGAATTGAATTCATATATTGGTATTAGGATTAGACATTTGTATGTCATTTAAATATCTAGACGACCCAAGGTCTTCAGCACTTTGCCTACCCCTGGATCTAAAGATGTTTTGGGCCACCAAGATATGTGGCAATTACTATATTTGTCAGAAAAATATTAGTACCCCAGTTTTAGAAAGTATTAAAATATTGAGAAATCGTCCCCGTGACTCCCATTGTATAACTCCATAGTCACTACAATTGTAAAGTATTGTCGATTTATTGATTAGAGACTGTGATAATCCACAGTTAACCACTTCATTGTAACCGCTGGCTTATCTTTAAAAAATGAAGAAAATGGTAACCCATCCCATTTTGATTTTCTTACCTGGACGTCTCTCATAAAGCGATTGTTGCAGAAGAAGTGTACGGCGCTGAATTCGCGAACTTTATCGAATTCGAAAGTGATAACAGGAGGGTTGGGCCGGGACTCCTTCTTCCAGCCGACCCACGCAGAATTCCGGGCAGCTTCCCGAATCTCATCACCGCCGTATTGCCCGTCTACCAGTTGTCCTAAACCTCCTTTAAGATCCTCACCCCATTGGCCATCGTAAGTCATATCAGTTAATTCTATTCCGTTCGATCGTTTGTCTCCTTTCGGCATTGAATATGCAACTATCCCAACTGTTAACAAACATTATCAAGTTATAATTAAAGGTATAAAAAAGTTTCGTTGTGAAAAAAAAATGAACATCGCGGTAAAAAGTCAGCAACGACTCCGACGACTTAATTAGAAGTTATTATAGTCGAAAATTAAATGCGCTTGTTATATTTCGTCCAACTTAATGCTCTGTTTACTTAGTTATACGTCAAGCATTTTTGCAATCAAAAAATAATATTAAAAACCATGACATAATTAACCCTACGTAAAATAAGGATTTAATTAAAGAATATTTAATTTCTCTCTTATTAAATTTTTCCTTAAAAAGTCTTAGTAGACATAAAATGCCGATTCAAAGCAACGTGGTATTTATACTTTAAAATACCACAAGTAATTGCTGCACTCATTCTTTTACGGTTGCTAAGGGAGCCTTTTTCTAGTACGACTAATGGACACTAAGGGACTGCTTTAACAGACTCTAAGACAGTGAGTATAAAACCACTAGCTGTTCGCGTGCGGATTCATCCGCGTGAAATTATAAAAACTTATTTTATTGTTTACATTTGTCAAATTATCAATTGCAAATGTCAAAATGACATGACATGACATGACAAACCTTAGCAATCTTTCTTTCTTGATGTAGGCAGCAACTTATGTTCTCTTTCCCACATCAGGGTTTTTATCCAAAATATTTATCCCCTAAGTTTAATGGCGTGAAAATATATAGCCTAAAGCATGACGTAAGTGTAGGGCTTTTTATTAAAAAAAGAATTATTCAAAAATATGCTGTAATTGCTGACATCTTAGGTAACAAAGAAGTGTGTGTTTACGCTTTATTATAATAGTATAGATAACTAATCGCTAACGATATTAAAATCGTTTAGTTTAGGTATTATGTACAAGCGACAACTTGTCAGTTGTGCTTATTAATTATAATAGCTTTTACTTTTATACCCTTAACGCTTTGCATACCACAAGGGAAATTTGCATAAGTGCATGCATGCACAAGTATTTATAGTAAATTATCTACTTGAACACTATATCGTGCTTAGTAACTTGGCCGACAAACATTAATCATGCAACTGCCGAGATGAACACTAGAGAACAAAATTTTAACAGAACTTTCTCAATAAGTTATTTAGCGACATTATCCATTCGAAAGTGTATTATTATTGGTTTTTTTTTATTATTTTATGTAGCTATACTTTACTTTCCTTAACTATGCAATCATTTATCTATACTATTATAATAAAGCGTAAACACACACTTCTTTATTGCCTAAGATGTCAGCAATCACAGCGTATTTTTGAATAACTCTTCTTTTAAAGCCCTACACTTCCTTTACGCTTTAGGCTATATATTTTCACGCCATTACACTTAGGATTATTTTGGATAAAAACCCTAATGTGGGAAACCATAAGTTGCTGCCAACATCAAGGAATCCAGGTTGCCATGGTTTGACGTCATGTCATGTCATTTTGACATTTGCAATTGATAAGTTGACAAATATAAACAATAAAATGATATTTTTATAATTTTATGCGGATGAAGCCGCATGGGAGCAGCTAGTATTTTCATATTTTAACGATGTGTAAATATTTAAAATGGAAACACGAGTTAAACAATCATCGATAAATGCTTCCAATTGCGAACTACCGCAACATGTTTGTATTTCTCAAAGGCAAAGGCAAAGGCAATCGGCAGTTAAATACGAAGTCTTTCCCGGGAAGTGTTTGTACATTAACTCTAGAAAACTAACGTCTCTCCTACCATCTACAGTAATGTTTGAACGTTACACTTCGTGTACCAACTAACTTCATATCTCTTTTAAAAAAAATATTACACAGAATTTTCATCTCAACACGTTAGAGTCTCTCCCTTGAGTTACTCTACGCGTTAAAAATTGCATTTGTCCCTACACTTCGTGCTTTTCTCTCTTGCAATCCGAAACAATAGGAATAAAAGCTTGTATGCCGCATAATATTATGAAGTGTATGACAAATATACAATGGCTTTTTATTTATAATTCTAAGCGCGTTTGTACAATGGTGCCGACACCTGGCCGGTGCTTTTATAAATTCACTCATGGGCAAGGAAATTGTTTATAGGTTGCGCGCGTGTGTGTGAGCTTGTCGCGATTGTTCACTTGCAGGAAATGTTACTCAATCTTAAAGATGATGAATAATTTTAATGAATAGATTGTAATCTATCTATACATATAATAAAATTGAAGTGTTTTTGTAATATCAAAAGAAAAATTCCAGATTTCGGGAAGATGATGTATTTGCGTTGCTGATCGCAATCGCATTTAATTTTTTTTTATCTGTCTGTATGTCTGTCCGCAAGCCGCGTTTGTTCTGGGTAATCTCCAAAACGGTTGGGCAGATTTCGACCGGACTTTCACTGAAGGGTAGCTGACATGGACAGGTATATTATAGGCTTTTTTTTAATTCCGCGCTGTCAAAATGGCGTAACATTTGGTACAAATTTGCGCTAACGAAGTTCGTCATAAAATATCTTTGGTAGCGTATTCTTGTACAAAATGCATCTTTGTAATTATTAATGAACTATAACTTTCTTATAATAAGAGTATGCTTACTTGACAAGTTAGACACGGCTCACGTCAGAAACACTTAAGCTTGTCGGTTTCCCTGTTAGAAACTTGGTTACGATCCTGTTAAAATATACCGCAAGACAAGAACACTTTTAATACTTTAAAGCAATTACAGTTTGTCTTGATTAAGCGTTAGTTATAAAAGTTATTTAGTTGTTTTTAGTTTTCCTAAACAATGGAATGCTAATAAGAAACCATACCTGGTACTAAGGGCTCGGAAAACGCCGACATTATATGGCCTCAGTCGCGAATTTAAAGCAAACCTTTGCTAACAAAAAATGATAGTACAATAGTCCTAGTTTATATTTCTTTCTACCCAGGATTTTGAACCAACGTTGTGTTAAAGGTTGTATATTATTCATTAGCCCATTACCCACTATACAGTATAACTTATCAAAAATCCCCTCAAGAGGATAACCTATGGAGAACACCTGAGCACATTAAAATATAGTACCCAGTTATTTAAGGTTAAAATATTTATGGAATTTCTGTTTCATAATTGCAATTAACAAGGAGTTAATTCTCAATGGGTCAAGTGAGCTAATTGGCAAATTAGTTTTAGTTCCTAAAATACAAGGAAATCCTTTACTTATTTATTTATAAACTAAAATTAGAATTTAAAGTGACATCGTTTTGACTTTGCTAACTTTAAGTTCAGCTAACATAAAAACATTTGTCCTATATCATGCAAGGACTAAATTATGAACCTTATCTGTACACGTCATGTTTTAAAATTGAGTCTAGCAACGACTAATGTTCCATATTAATATGGAAAGCGGGAGTAAAAAATCAACAAGCTCCTGTGAAAACGTAGACGTATGATTAAAAGCGGTGCAATTTGCCGCTTTTTACGTTAATAATGGCTCGCATGCCGCGACTACCAACTGTAACTTCCCCGAAATTGCCCACACATTACCATTAAAAACCAGAATAATATTTTTCATAAGCCGAAGCTGTTTACATTATGCAAGTACGAATGTTGTATTACTACGGCGTAAATTATCCAAATATGGATATAGGATTTTCTTGTGCATTTAAGAGCGATACAGTATCGGGCGTTAGCTAGATTACACCTACACCTAGGGCCACATTAGGGTAGGCGCTTAGGCGACTGCCCAGGGTCAGCGTCCTTGGTAGTCGAGTAACTGATCTGCAGATGAGCTTTGAATACATAGCAACCCTAATGATACCTCTCCACTAAGTTTAGTGTTTTGTAGTTTAGTTTAGTTACAGTTGTAAAGCCTTCGTATTGATGTGTTGATTTGGTGTTGTTAGTTATACAATAATAAGAATGTTTATGATGAACGTCATTGCACTTAGTTAAACCGCGCGTGTTGATGATGCCTAGCCGTATGTTTAAATTGAAAAATATCAGACGTTCCTCAATTACGCTGTGCCGTAATCTCTTGCGGAATGCCTGCGAAAAGTTTAGCCAACTCGCTTACACTCAAGTATAAATACCCACATATTAAGACACTCAAGAAGGATAATGAACTCTGGCAATTTTCTACCTATTTTTTTCTTACATAAAAATATATATTTCGTTAATTTGACCGCTAAGCATCGTTGATAACATTGACATTTTGGTGTTGTCTTATGAAGACAAAAATTTTGAAATTGTATCATCCAGCGATCAGCCACTATACGTGTTATCTTTGATTCATTTTATTTAGAACTAGCTTACACCCGCGACTCCGTCCGCGTGGAATTAAAAAAAAAACAAAAGTAAATACCCTATGTGTTCCTCCAGAATATACTCTACATCTACCAAATTTCATAGAAATCCGTTCAGGCGTTTAGGCTACAAACTCTAACAAACAACCATCCATCTAAATTTTCGCATTTATACGTACTTAATTATTACTAGTAAATCAGATTTTGAGCAAATACGTCAGATATTTTCCGCAAACCTAATCACTCAAAATATTCGTATTACGCGGATAGAACGCATTCGAAACTACCATGAACACACTAATTGTAAATAGTATCTAACAATGAAATTGCTGCATGTCTAGTTTGTAAAAAAAAATGCCATTAACCCTTAATTCGACGGAGGTTTTCTAGCTGAAAAAAATATGTTACCAACACACTAAAATCAAAATCTAACGTATTTCTAAACTAGTTCAATAGTTAGTTATTCATCACACTGGAGACTATCGAATTAGGGGTTAAAGTATATTTAGATTTTATGGTGACAAAATAAAACTAATTGATTACAATAATGTTACAATAACTTGTTTTGTTTACGATGAAGCGGGTCGAAAGGTCTTACAATCAAATGCTAACGCAATTACGGTATCTCACATTATTATTTGGTTGTTGACATCACGCTATAAATCTCTACTATGTACGTACTGTACATGATTAAACTAGAAATGCGCTTAATAGAATAATACTTGAATTCTAGCATTAATACATCGATTATATCATTGGATATCAGTTACTTTTAAAGGGCTTTTTCACTAAGGTACGCCATTTTCATCGTGAGTAGGGGGTAGTTAATATACTTCACCATATATAACCAAAGGGGACGTGGGGTGTCAAAAAGTGGTTTAATACCGTCACGTAATTAATAGAAGAAACTCTAAGTTAGACCCATAACACTGTACCATATACATTTTAACGCAATTGACATATCGGTTACCCCAGTTGGAAAGAGTCTTAAAATTCAAATGTTTGTTTATTTAAAATAAGTTACTTACCACTCCAGTAGCAGCCGTAGACTTCGACTCTCATACAAACAGTTCGTCGATGGGAACTGTAAGGTATGAAGCGTATCTTCGACGCCCATATCGGTGGCTGCAAGTGGTTCTTCTTCTCAATGTAAGTGTTCGCATTCCCCGAGAGAATCTGCATATAAGAACTTAATTTAGTTGTCACTAAAAATTATTCTTTATTCAGCCACGTCGCACTTTATCAATATATCTTGTATAGTTTAGTTTCATATTCATTTATAAATAAAGTACGCTAATGTTCTTGTTTTACAATTGTTAATTTTACATCGTAAATTCAGTAAAGGGCTCAGTTTTGACCCAAATGTTACAAATTCTAATATTATCTTAGGCGAAAACCAATTAGGGCCAGAATACCCTCCAGCATCGAGATCATAATAAAGAAAGAAGACGTCATCAAAATGTTTTCATTGCAATATGCGGCAGCCGCAGGTTACATCTGCCGTGACTGGAAAGATTTTATTTGCTAACTCGCTATGAAATGGCCGAAGAAGTTCCACCAAAGTTCTTCTTGCCGCTTATTCACTCGAGTTGAAACTTTTTGCATAAAGCGTATGCCCGACTAGCATTTCCCGGCTTCTTATAATACACAAACAAACTAATAACGAATTTTTATTTGTATTTGCGCAACGCAGACTCGAGTTGCAAAATTTTTCTTTTAACGTCAAATGAAATAGAGTTACAAAAAATTCCTTTAACGTCAAATGAAACGGAAATGGGAACATTTTATTTTAACTACTAATTGGCGTCATAAAATAAACTCAATCATTCAATTGCTATAGAAAGAATGTAAAAAGGAGAAACTCTACATTTTGTACTATAATTGCTTTAACGCAAAAATTTATACATTATTATTATTTTATTGATATTATGTCAATTATACTGCTGTTAAAGTATTAGTAGTAAATATTAATTACCTCTTGGCCATCGGCGCCTCTGTATCGGACCCATTTAGCTAATTTAGGTCGCCAATACTCGAGAACGTAGGCTTCCGCGTACTCCTGTCCCTGGCCGTTCCCAAAACGGCCCTGAGTTCCGGTGCCCGTGATCACGTGAACCGAATGCAGGTTCACTTCCAGCCATTCCGTCGATTCCGTTGTTATCTGAGACTTGGGACACCACGCGCCGCCTTTTATCTCTTGGTTTAACCTAGACAAAACAATTATTATTAGTGCAATATATTATTTTACACAATGAAATATTACAGATAAAAACACAGAAAGTATTGAAAAGATTATAATGCATTGAAAAAAACTGTATCCATGGAGATTTCGATCTCGATTTTTGCTTGTCCGTGGTATTTTTAATTAACATTTTAAACCATTTGGTTTAAAATTAATTGAAATTCGGAACATGATATATTGTTTAGAGTACGATATAATAACTGTTGTACACCGTTTTATTAACAGCAGTTAAAATAATATTCGAATCGATATCAAAGATCAAATGTTGATTTCGGCCGTGACTCTATATGTGGATACTAACTGCATAAATAGTATTTTTACATTAAAGCAAATATGGCTGCAATCAACTTTTCACTTGTTCGTAAAAGCGATGGAGCACTTTTAAAATTTTATAATTAAAACGTGGTGGCCTGGAGCTATTAACATCGGTGCATCAAGCACCTCAGCCCGACGGGACCGTAAACGCAGTAAAACACTCGAAATGTCAGCAAATTAAATTGGACGCCAATTAAATCCGGAAATTCAGGTCTCAAAAAACTTCGAAAACAAAAAGTTTGTGGGTTAACTGAAAAATTGAAATGGAAATGTCTGTCAAGAAAATAAATTGAATATTAGCAAAAGTTGATTGAAAGTTGAAATAAAAACCTGAAATAAATTGACTTACGCTTTAACACTACTTTTTTTGTTTATTATCATAACTAACTTAAACGAAATTCTAGTACTTAAGTACTTAAACTTTAAAGTTAAAATTAATTTAAAAAGTTGTTGGTCGTAAAATTTTACAAAAACAATATTCAATACCTACACCGGGCTTATTTCAGTGAAGTCGCAAGTCAAAACACGTAGGGTAAGTTGTATCAATGTTTACAGCAACATGATAACATCCTTGGTTAAACTCCCTTCTTATCTTTATCACCGACATGACGCAAACAAAGCGGCTTACTCTCACTACGATGCTATTATACAAAACACTGCGCTCTCACTTCCTGTGAATTTCCACTGACAAAACATCTATACAAAGCATATTGTTATCTCAGCTTCGTCGAAGAGCGTGCAAGAGACAGCCGCAGCCGAAACCCACGGTTAGATGTTACGCATCATTTACGCTCACGTCTGTTTCGACATAGTCGGTAACGGAGTTATGCGTTTATTTACGTTACCCAGAATAATATTCGTAAATAATTACCATAACACTAACGTTAACATCCAAAAGGTCCCTAGTAAGTGCAATTTCACAACGAATTCTTGAAATCTCAACGACTTTTGTAATCCGTAGAAACGTCTTAATTTTTTATGATTAGTTAAACATTTTTTTAAACAATAGTTGTCAGGGAGGTCTGCATTAAATTCTCTGAGGCCTGAATCATACAATAAGCTAATTAAAGGTCAGCCCACGTCTTCAAGATTCTCTTTGCATTCTCTAATTAGAAGTGAACTCTATCGGATGTATTTACAAATTCATTTTGATAAATTTGAATTTTGCAGTAATTACTTTAATTGTTGCCATTTTAGCTATGACTCTACCGTGTTAATTTAATCTTGCTAAATCTTAATCATGTTCCACATCCATAATACAACAGTAAAAGATGGCTAAATTAGAAATCAGTGATTTTTACTTATAAGTTTTATTTTTTTTATAATCTAGCCATTGTATTAGTTATTAGCGCGCAAACACCGTGCTCCGTTTGCGTGCGGTGAACAGTTTTAAAGTACAAAAACGATTAGTATAGAGTGGCGCCAGCTGACGCTATCATTATAATAGCATTATCTTGAGACTACTGCCCACATATTAGGTCTCAACAAACCTTATTTTACTGCGCTTGTGTTCATTATAATTCTGTTTCTAGTATATAAAGAGTTAGTCAATTATTTTAAAATATCGATAAAACTAAGAGCGTTGACTACTAAAGGTGCAATCTGACCAATGTTACGCGGAGTAATATTCTAGGTGTAACGTTCGCATCGAGGGTCTGGTTGTTCGCTAGCCCTCTTAACAATAAACACTGACTGCATGAATGTTGTCCGTGTAACATTACACCGAGTATTGTCCGTCCATAGGTACTACGAAAATATGAATAGAATGCAGTAGAATAAGACTCTTCAAAAGCAGGCTAGATAGAATAAGGAATTCAACAACGATCTCGTTATTTCGAAATTCACACACGTTCTCCAGTTACAAGTGTTCTCACCAGCAGCTTTAAGTTCACAAAATATATAGTCGTTATAAGTCAGATAAAATATACCAAATGCTGAATATACACATTAGTTAACACTAGTTATATTTATTTTTGTAGTTATTATTAACCGACTTCCAAAAGTAGGTGGTTCTCAATCAGTCTGTAAGTTTTTTTTCTTTACCAAAGAACTTTACTTTGGAATTATTTTGTTATATAATTATATTGGATCTGCTTATTAAGTGTTACATATTGTCAATCAACCTCTTTTCCGCAAGTAGAACAACTTAATGTTGTCAGGCCAGTTAGAGTTGTCTCGTTAGATACCAATTACTTACTGACGCGGGACTTAAAAGGTTTCGCCCGTACCACATTTGTTTATTTCGTATGACCTCCTTACAATGCTTCATTATTTTCCAATATTCCTGTATTTTTGTTTCTAACTTATAGTTTATGTTGCTTAATTCATTCCTGTTAATACTGACAATTAACAAAAGCAATCTAACTTTTTTAAACATTGCGTATTTCTATTTCTAACTGTTAGTTTAAAAACACGGTGAAGCAATGAAGTGTCACGAAGTCACAGTACATGTATATTTGACATTAACTTTGATGTAGGCGTGGGTATTTGAAGCCCTCGATTAGAGTCACTTTATTTTATTGCATTGTGTTCGACAACCGTGGTTCGTCTAGAAACGTTGTTACACATACTATTAAAAGTTAGATGATTGAATGTGTTTTTGAAGAAGTGGAGCTTTTTTAAAACTGTCCCTCCTGGCAAGTTAAGTAACATGATCTGAAAACTTCGAAAAAGTCTTTTTTTTTTGGTTATAAATAATTTTGATTATTCATACTTTTAATTTTTGGCTTTGGCATAACAACGGTTGCCGGGTTCAGCACCCGACACACTTCGAATCAAAGATAACAATAATACTGTTCAGTATTTTTATTAGTGCATTCACATGTGTATAAGCGAGCGCCTGCGTCGTCTCGGCCAATCAAATTCTTAGATGTCTGGCCATTAAGTCTTATTGGCGGGAGACTGGGGCATAGCTAACAGTGATGCATTAACAACTCGCTTTCGTAATTGATATCATTCTGTTTAGTTTAAACAGTGGACACATTTCAAACGCATTTGAAATATACAAAATCATGTATTACTTCTTACTATCAGTTTTAATTGATGGATGATAACGTAAAACTGTTAGTTAACTCCAAAAAAGCTAAATGGAACTCGATGAAGTATTGCACAGAGATAGATTACGGTCTGGAATTGCACATGGGTTACGTTTTATCCAGGAAAAAATATGGTTCTCGTGGGATAGATTTGTTTTTTTCACTTAATAACTCAGCAGCGAAATAAAAACTATTTTTTCACGCAGACAAAGTTCATTCAGTTTTTGTTTGACAAAAATGTTCACTAATAAAACTGATTATTCTTTCTGCTTACCTGTGGTACTTATTAATTTTATAGAAGCCACAAGGGTTTGTATGAAATCAATCAGGCTCAGACCAGACGTGGGAGTATTTACGTAGCGAACGAAAGTCAATACACTGAAAACCTCAAAATAATTCACTAGTTCAAAGAAAAGCGATGTTAAGAAATAATTAGTGAAGATAAATGTTAAAAATGATTCCTCCTATATTAATATTCTAAATAAAAAATATATTCTCAGCTTTATTTCCATTTGATTTAAATCAAAACCACGAAGTTATTACCAAACTTTTGAACGACAACGTATGTAGGTATCACGACTTTAAAACTTTGTTCCTTTGCTGAAAATTCGCGAAATACTTTTGGAAATGCTTATGAAGAGACAATGCAAATTCTCTCCTACCTTTGAGATATTCGTACGTAATATAAAATATATACTACAAGTGAAATATTTTGCATCAACGCTGAGAGTCAGAGGCCGGCCGCCGACGAGGGGAATGTTAACAATTTCGGGTGCCTTTACACAGGAGCATTAGTAACTCAGGTTATTCAAAGCTGATGTTTATGATCCTATTAATTATTCACATGTTTTACATATTTACCCTTCATGCCATACAACTCCTACTAAATTCTAACAGTGGCTTCTATTAGGATTTAAAAACAATCATGCACTTACAATATGAGGTGGTGAAATTATTTATTTATTTATAAAAATAAATAAATAAATAATTTTTATTTATTTATTTATTTATTTATTTATAAATAAATAAATAAATAAATAAATAATACAATATGAGGTGTATAATTTAAAAGAATAGAATCATTATCCTATAAAGAATCCAATAAGTGATATTTAAGATTGACTCTAATTAATTTGTATAGGAGCGAGTACAAAAAGGGATTGCTCGCTAAAAATACGTTTTTAGATCTTTAGAGATGATAACTCAGATGCATATTTATTTAAATATTAATTAAAATAACCTTAGATAAACCAAAGAGGTCTATTAGGACAATTTTAAGGTTAGTTGTATACTTAACATAAAGTTGACCTGTACCCTGGTAATGTCAAACAGCGGTCAATCCAATCACTACTCTTTATAGCGTTTAAGACTAACGATGATTATTCGACGATCGAAATGAATGTTCCGCATGATTAACAATTGTGTATGGGCACGCTTTGGTAGCGATTACATTCGGCCGCTACCATGCATTTTAAGTCATTAAAATCAAAGATGATCGTAAAGTTAATGACATCGATGTTAATTTAAAATCAGCTCAGCACGCGAGAATCATCGACTAATGTCTAGTCTAGCAATGCCTCTTGAAACTTGGCCTATTCATGTTTTTGCTTCTAAATTAGATAATCATTGTTTTTTTTTTGTTTATTGGTTCTCCAACTTGGGAAGGAATCCTAAAGTATTATTTAAAAGCTGTTTCAATCGTATCCTATAAGTAATCGATAAAGGAGTGGATATAACGAAGACAAGGTCGCAGGTAAAATATAAGTGTAAAAAAATAGCTTTGCAAAATTTGATTGTTATAATCAAATTCGTGTAAGAATGCTGATTTAAAATCGTAAATCGGCTTAACCCGTTTAAAATATAATTTCGCTTTGTCGTAAGCACGTGGTTGAATTGCGGGTGGTCGTTTAGTGCGCACTCCACCACCGCTCCACACACATGCCAGTATCCAGTGCACGGTCATTTGGTCTTCAACATAAACAAAGAGTAAAGCATTACCGACGGCTGCCAGTGTGTGTAACGAGCACGTGGCTAAGTGATGATTGATTCAGATTCATATTCGTCGACATAAGTATTCCTAAATCACAATAAAAAAGTAAATTAACAGTCACGCTGTACTCAAAAGATATCATCTTTCTCCTTATTCTACTCCCGTAGGGTCGGCGTAACAGGTTTTTACCCTCCACATAACTCTATCATACGTCATCTCAGTCATCACTCCCTTTTTGATCATGTCACCTTTTACACAATCCATCCATCTCTTTCTAGGTCTACCTCTACCGATGTACCCTTCCACACTCATAACTAACGTTCTCCTTGTAACATGCGATTCATCCCTCCTCATATACTCAAAAGATATGCCAACGCAAATCTTTTTATTTTTCATGGAATACTTCTAGGACTATTCTTAACAAGTATTATGCCACATACTCAACTAAGGAGTTCACTTGACTAAGTAAAAAACGGCCGAATATTGAAACGGCATTTAAATATGTAACATCGTTTCAAATGATAAGGCTCCAAACTCCAAATTCCTTACAAATTTTAACGTCTATCAGATTGTAAGCGGCGCTTATCGAAGTGTTTAAGTTTCGTTTCAGTATTTAGTCGTTAGTAACATTATTTGCACGATTTAAATTAACCTAGACTTAGGCTTAGAGAGAATCAACGGAGTACCTTAATTTGAAATTTAATTAATACACCGAACTGGATTATCACGTGCAACAAACTCCACAAAGGGGATCCTATCACAACACAAGCATACCGCATAACTAACCATCACGCACTTCTGTAATTAATCGAAATAATTATAGACGGACTAGAGGCGAAATCAAATTAGAACATAAATGCATAACAAAATGTTTGTATTCTGTAAATTAGTTTTAGATCATCTAGAATGTAAGTGTATTAGTAATAATAAACGATAGTTATACTATTATAGTTATTTATTATCTGTAGTTATAATTATTGCGATTGCCTTAAATAAACGTTCTATCTAAAATTAAAAGAGAAATATTGTAAACTAGCTGTTGCTCGCGACTTCGCCCGCGTGAAATTAAAATATATAGCCTATGTTACTCACTGATAAATAACCTTTCTAACGGTGAAAGAATTTTTAAAATCGGCCCAGTAGTTTTTGAGTTATTTCAATACATACAAAAATACAAATCTTTCCTCTTTATATTATTAGTATAGAAGTATAGATTAGTCATGACATTGTCATAATGTTAAAGCATGTTTTAAATTAACTAAATTCCAACGACATAACTCGCTAAAACATCGAAGAATCTTTTCATAACAGAGTACACGATGGTATATGCTTTTAATAACATCCATAATTTGGTACATACTATGTATGCCGTATTTAATCCGGCTGTATACTCAGAATGCTTTTAAGCTTTCCTATACAGGTGGTATTGCTTGGTGCGGATTTAACTGTTTCGGAAAATCTATAAGCTCCCTCGGAATAAGCTCCGTCCGATTCCATTTTGTAATGATAAATGCTTTTAACATTCGAGATTAAAGTCGTGGGGTAATTAGTATTAATAATTAGTAGTGTGAAATTTTAACAATAATATTGAACCCTTATGATTTTTATGAACATTTTTTGCTTATATAAAAATCAGGCAACTATTACTCTAAAGCTTGAATAATGTACAAGATCAATTCAAAGATTTACAATCAACAACTCATTTCTAGCTAGTGGACATCATAAAGTCTGTGAAAATTGTTCAAGGTGGTAGAGTTTTCCAACATTAGCTGCTGCAAGCATGGTTGGAATGACATGAATAACGGCGAAATGCCTTCAAAGAATTAGCATGTGAAACGAATTCCAGTTGGAAATTTGTCATGTACTATCAAAGTACGTTCGCTTCGCTTATTTTCCATAGAGTACAATGCATTAAATCAATACTACAGTTAAAAGAAAGTCGCTCGGCGAACACTTTTTAGTCAGAAGTTTAAAGAATTCACCGATCGACGCTCGCTGGCCTGATATGCCTATGAAAAGCAAGGAATTTTTAAAATGAAATTTTTCTTAGCAGATTTTATATCATTTTTACATTCAACGACTCCGAATAGTGAAAAGATGCATCGTTTAAATTCTTATTTTACTTGAACACGTCTAATTCGAATCGTTTGTGTCGTTACTTAAAGCGACAAGGGTGTTTCTAAAATGTGACACAAATAACCAACATACATGACTGGACTATAATGGAACACGGAGTTAAAATCTAGGTTACGGTAAGCAATTATAGCGAAAAACATACACGGTCTCTGTGTACCACACGTGAGAATTTTAAACATTAATTACATAATTTCAACTTGTAGCAGTATTGTACTTCGTTTAAGAAGGTATAAATCATCTTACACCACGTCCGTAAGACAAGATTTTATTTTTATCTTGCAAAAAAACTCAATACAGATTGCTTCTGCGATTACATCGCTACAAGTGATCCGTTTCCGCTGCAGTTCAAATTAAATTCTCGATACCATTCAAAGAGTGTTCCGATAGTAATACTTTGTTGAAGAAATCGTAACTTTCACATAAAAAGTATCCGATTTTTTTTTAACACGGATTATTTGGCTTTAAGCACTGATAACACATTTTGAAAATAAGTTAAACCTGATTCCGAACTCGTGTATTATAAGATTCAAATTTTATGACGGCTCGGGATTAACTACGAGTAGGTGCCAGATGGACCCTACTGAGGGTGGAGGTTAGCGCACCGGGGTTTTCTTTTAAATCCCGCTGATAACTACATTTTTGTTGTGCGCAGCGTCTTAAATAAAACTGCAAACCGCCATAAAGTTTGGATGCCACTGTTAAAAAACTGATAAAAAGCTGTTGAAATTATACCATAAGACATTGGAAGTGAAAAAAAATCGATTACGCTTCTCAAGATGTATGTTATTCGATATGATGCCATTTGATGAAATAAAAAGAGTACTCAAAGTAATTAGCAGACGAAGTCGCAGGCAACCGGTTGTAATATACACTTAGATAACAACTTTTTATGGTATACTGACATTTATTATCTTTCATTAAAATGAAATATTTTTTTGAATACTTGTTCTTTAGTGTATTATAGTTGTTTTATACTGTACAAAATATTCGCGAGGCTAATTTATGTAGTTTGTTAGCAAAATACTCACCGTCCATTTTGAGGGCCTACGTTGCCGTCGTTGAATGAAGAGCTGGCTGTGAGGTCCTTGTCGGGAATTAATCCATTTTCCATTCCAAGGGGAGCGATACATTGAGCTGAAAGCAATAGCTATTGTTATTAAACAGCTTATTTTCTAGTGAGAGTTCTAAACTAGCTCGATACTGCCTTTTATTTTAATTAGCAGTTTTGTAGTCTATCTAACAATATCTATTACATTTTACCTAATTTGGATTTGAACCAGAACGGATTGTGTTGTCGAGAAGACATTAAATCATTATGTCGTGGACACGCGAAAACTCTATTAAAATCTTATAATTTGCTTTGAGCATGGAACCCACTAGTACTAGTATTTGATAGACCTTTCTGCAATACCACACAGTAAAGGCAACACATTTCTAACTTGATAACGTGTGACAATGGCACTATAAACTCTATTGTACAAAATTATTAAGCCGCATTATGCATATGAGTGTTCGAAATATGAAATCAAATACAAACAATGTTCAAAATGAATGGGGAAAAAATCAAATTACTGGTGTTCGATATTCGAACAAAAGCGACGCTGGAACCAATTTGATCACGAATCAATCAAAGAATAATCCCGGAACATTCGTTCAACACTTCTGTTTAAAATTGATATCTACTTCGTACGTGTGTACGTAACAATCATATTCGGGCGATGACTCCGTCAGTCGTGCATTAAAATTATAACGATAATAATTACAATCGACACGAAACCGCCGCGTTGTATGAAAGGTATTATCCGATCCAGTCGCTAGATAAGTTAAGCAACAAAATTCATTGTCTAGCGATAATGTAATGTCTTTTTATAAAAATTAAAGAACTTAAAATTTTGGGATTCTGGTGTTTTTCTCTAATACCATTTTGCTTAAATTGTTCTACGTAATTGAAGTAATCTTTAATCGATTTTAAGTGAACGATACTTAGCACAAGCCGAAAAAGTAACTAATCTGCTTATTCACTTTTGCAAAATATTTCGACCTTTATTCTATAGTCTGCTAAACATCTAATAAACTTGGTTAGTTTATTTAAGTATTGGTTAAACAACCAACATAGAATATTAGAAGTATAAATTGCCGCTATAAACAATTTATAAGTTAAGAAATTAGCTATACTGCAGCTGTTTAAAGTAATATTTCATTGCTTTAGAAAATTAATAAAGTTTAGTGACTATTACTGAAGCGGGTAACTGGCAGGCGCGCGTTTTAAGTCCCACAATTTGTTTTGCCTTAGTCAAATTAAAATTTACAAAGTGTACATAATTTAATAAAAATATATCTTTTGTATATTGGAGTCTGACATAAAATCTTTGATAATCGAAGAAAACAATGGACGTAACATGTGTCAAATCGACTCGACACAAAAACATTAAAATCTTTTTTAAGAACACTGCACTGGGCAGCGAATTTCATTCAACCTTTGTACTCTTTGCATCCTTTATTTCAGACCAGGAATGGCAGATCTTTTTGAAGATTATTTTGTTTGTATGCGAATTCGAAGTTCGCATAAAGTGAATGTAAATGGAAATGTAGACAGAAAGCAATTTGACACAGACCGGATCAGACTGTATGATCAGGCGGTCTGCGGGCGGAAGTTAGAATGTTGTTGCAACTATTTTATAATATGCATTTCTCTCAAACAGAGATTCGGAGTCGCAATACGAATGACACAAGAATGCTTATAAAGCTTTGTAACTTTGTACGTTTTAATAATATATTTTAATATGTGTATCTATTCAAAATCTAACTAATATTTCTCTCTCAGGATATTTTGCGATCTAACATTTGTCAGAGATTTTAATCCCGTTTAGAAAAAAGAAATGTTAACTGTATGTTTCCACTATCGAAAAATTAGCATTAGAACATTAATTTATCTTTGTTATAAATAGATATATGTGTGGTAGTAAGCGATGCCGTTGGTAAAAGTATTTCTTAGCTATATCGTAAAGATGTCCAACCGACAATCGAGACAACAGAGGCGTCCTCGTTTCCGCTTAACGCCTACTGTCTAAGCCTATTGATATCTATAAATAATAATTAATGAATTGAAATTCTTCATACGATATGTACGAATACATTCAGATCACGTACATAAACGACTAGACTAGATAAATAGATTTGTAACGTCGAGATCTCAGGTAGAAATATAAAATGGGTTTAGGATCAAGTAATCAAATATAAAATGAGCTTTTTATTTCTTTGCTCGATACCTTGTTACGTGCAACGACGTTATTCGGATCTAACACTGTTAGTCCAATTGATGTCACTATTTCTAAATTAAATTGAAACTATTAAGTTACAGTAACATTTATGTTGAAATAGAGAAATTTGTCCTTTCTTTCAATTTAACTCAATAATCGTTTTCAGTGTTACCGTGATCTTTTATTGTAAAAACAGATAACACGGTTCGTTTTATACAGGTGTTATCGTGACAAGTCGCAGTTATATAAACGCGTTGTCAGAAAGCAGCTTCCAGTCGTTAAAAATAGTATAATGAATCCCTCAAAGGTATCTTGTAGCCCTCGAGAGAAGAATAGCTGCCAACACAATGGCCGTCGCCCCCGGCACCTCACTTCAAAAATCTACATATATCAAAATGAAAAATCATACTGTTTCATTAGCAGAAAATATTTCCGAATATAGCATAAGTACACATCAAATATAACGCGTCTGAAGCGACGCCCACCAAGTTGTTGATATCAAAAGTTTGAAATTACGTAAAAACATAATTTATGTTAGAATATTATTTGCACTTCTACGGCTGGAGTAAATTAAAATAAAGCAATATTGAGTTAAAGAATATAAAACGAAGAGGACATTAATGAAGCCAAATTAAAACATTGATTGAAATAAATGTAAACGGTAATAAAAATAGCAGTTAGATAAATAACTGCAGGCACATAAGCAAAAAGCATGTTGTGATCTCTTTGCGGATAAACTGCTACCTTGTTTTTACAGTACAGTACAGTGAACGATTGGTACTTAAAAGTAAAGACTAAGTTTAAAAAGCAAGTTTTAAACTAAGTAAACATTAGAAAAAAACAAAAGGAATCAACAGTCGAATAAGAATAAAAAGATTGAATAAGACATGCTTAGTAACATGCAGCATAACTAAGATTTACATGTGTTACTGTAAAAGCTCAAACTCCGGTAACTACTAAGATATATCAACTACTTATGGTAAACGTGTGAAACATATCAAATCTTGATTATATTCAAACATTTGCCACCATTATCTCAAGATAAAGGTTATTAAAATTAAAGGTAAATGTCTATAAAGAGCTGAATAAAAATTCTATAATTTACCGTATTCCAAGCCTTTACAGTAACATACACTGGTAAAATAAATCTCTTGCGTCTGAAGAAATATAAAAATAATTTTGCTCCTGTCTTTTGTAAAGACGTGGATTTTGCTCAATAGAGCAGTCTCGTTCAATTTTAGATTGTTCCTTCGATTTGAGACTCAACTTTAAAGTCAAAGGATAATACAAAAATTCGCAAAGACAAATATGGTCTTACATTCGCACATCCATCGCTACAGGTCATAAATCAGCGTTAGCATTGTTTAACACAAAATTAAAATAAATTGGCAGGAAAGTTGTTTGGAACAAAATAATAAATAAGCTCAGCCTCGCTTACAGTGATTGATCTCGCTTCAGTCCTCTTGGAAATCAATATCAAAGTAAACTACGTTATATTTTATGACGCAGCATACATGAACATTTAAACAGTAAGCTCGTCATAAAATAAATAATAAATGAACAAAGTAAAACAGGAAACTAAATCACAATGAAAGGAACATGCAATCTTCTAAATGTAAAGAAAAATCATAAATGTCAGTGTCTATTTTTCACCTTAAGAGCACGCCCACACCTTTGATTAAACTATCGCACAAATGTTGTGCGATTCTCGATAGTCGATTGTTTAGCAGCCAATTCAACTGTTTAGTTGCACAACTAAAAATTGAGTAGTGTGCGCACCTCCATGAAAGGTCATAGGAATCAAAGCACGACTAAACAGTTGTCCGATAGTTTAATTTCAGGTGAGCACGTTCTAAACTTCCTAAACTGCTGGACAGATTTGAATTAATCTTAACTAGAATATTATATATTAAGAGCGTCGGTGGCTCAGTGGTTTAAGCACTTGATATGTAATCTACAGGTCTTGGGTTCGAATCCCGCAATGTGATTTTCGATTTTTTCGAAATTCACATGTACATAATTTACTCGACGTTCTTACGGTGAAGGAAAACATCGTGATGCAACCTGCACATATCGGCGAAGACATTCAAAGATTTGTGTGAAGTCAACCAACCCGCACTTAACCAGAGTAGTTGACTATGGCCTAGTCACCCCTAACTTGGAGTAGGCTCCGAACCCCTCAGTGGGGACATATAGTGAGCTGGTGATGATGAGAATATTATAAAGACAGGGATTAGGTCGACGTTTTCATATATTTTGCCCGTTTTTATAATGAAAGTTTTTGTTTGCACTAAGATTTTTTTTGGTGTTTAGACTTTTAACGTTATAGACCGACAAGGATATCTGTCCCGGTGGGTATAAATGAAACTAATTTATGACAGTCACTTAAAAAAGTGTAACAAGATCTTACATACTGTAGCTTATACATCATGTTATAATTCTTTTCTGTCATTATCTATGCCCATGTAGGTTTTATACATTTTCTGATACAACTATCCGCGAAAGCAGCGGGTCCTTTAGCGGCTCAGACATCCTTGTTTGACTATAATAGTGTTGTACGCATACCGACTATACCTAGTACGACCTTTTAATAAATAAATGAAAAGGTAATTGGAGTAACAAAGTTTACGGAAATTATTTCATGTGGCATATATTAATACCTTGGGGACCGGTATAATTAAATACGGTATAGGGGTCCTAGCGCGGGTATGATAGCTTCTTTGTTTCCTACTGTTAATTTTTTTACTCAAAAGTGTGCTTGAGTTAATAATTAATTCTAAACAGATAGTTGTTGCTGTTATCAATCAAACGACTAAATGACGATAGTTAATATGGAAAAATAAGCTTATATTGTCTTACTAGATTTGCCCGCGACTCCGTCAGTGTGGAATTAAAAAGACAAAAGCTTACGTGTTTTGTGAGATCCGTTCAGACGTTTAGGCTACAAACTAACAAACATCCATCCATCCATCCATCCATCCATCCATCCATCTAAACTTTCGCATTTATAATATTAGTAAGAAGTAAGATGGAAAAATATGCTTCTAAATATTAAAAAATAAGAGAAACAATCCGTTAGTTGAAAGAAAGGAATCCGTCAAAAGCTGCAGCAGTCTAAACATTGTTACCTGTTTCATTGAGTTACAGCTATATAAAAATAAATAACGGCAGCTGTTGCATCTTTTTATGTGCCGGAGACTTTAAAGCATAGGCCGGGTGAACGTTGTGTAGTTTGTTCGTATAATTGCCCTCGAACAAGACGAGGCCACAGTTAATTCATTGTTTGATTCATTATAAGGGCTGCCGTACACGGGCAGCTTTAAGAAGTCGGCGACGGACTTTTAACTCCTTTTATGAGAGACAGTTGACAAAGTTCTGTATAGCAAACGTTTACTGCTGCGGACCATTTGGAGTAGGCGTTGAGGACTGTTTAATGAAGCCAGGGTAAGTTAACCCTTAAGGTCCGATTCTGTTATCACTTTTAACCGAGTTCCTAAAAGCAGGAGGTCATCAATTGCTGTGTATTTTTTTTAATCCGCGAGACACATATAAGACGAAGTTTATGAACGAGTTCTAACCAGTAAGATGGTTCTTGAAACAAATGTTTATTACCATTAATTCCACGTAAACAATTTTCCATGAGATAAATTCATAAAGTTGTTACGATCTTGCCTTGTAATTTTCAATCCTACTCAATATAAGTAACTTACTCGAGTGTACTTATAAAATAATGTCAGAAATATTGAGTTTCTTATAATCTTTATTGATACTACTTGAGTGTACTTTATGAGTTAAGAATCGCTTATGGCTAATGAATTAAGTATTATAAAATATAAAATACAATGTATAATATAAATGTATTTGTTTTAAAAACAATAATCATACTTTATACTAATATTATAAATGCGAAAGTTTAGATGGATGGATGGATGTTTGTTAGAGTTTGTAGCCTAAACTGCTGAACGGATTTCGATAAAATTTGGTATAGATCTACATCTACCTCCTATCTTCCTCAGGATAGTCTGGAAGTACACGTAGGCTAGTCACTTTTGTTTTTTTTTAATTCCCCGCGGATGGAGTCGCGGGCGAAAGCTAATTAGATATAAATGAGATAAATACCATATTGGATGTCAGGTATCTACTAATTGTTTGAATATTAAGTACGAGAGTGATGGAAGTCTATCAAGAATCTTAGCATTCAATTCGCATAAAACATCATTCGCCATCAGTGAAAAGAACATTACAATAACTTTCTTAATTTATATTCAATGAGTCACAATCCGCCGCATAATATATGGAACCGAAGGCATATTGATAATAATCAGAGGTCGTACAGCCGATGAATATTATGTAAACCCCGGCTTGGATTATTCCAACTGGCGTGCTCAAATTTGTGAAACAAACATTTACTTACAAGCTTGCATATAACAGCTTTGAAGTAACCATTTCATTCAGAAAATATCATGGATTCATTCATTCAAGAGAGATGAATTTCTCTTATGGATCATGTACAGATAAGAATGTCTGCTTTCGAGGTTGGCTGTTTATCTCCTGTTGGTGAGCGCCAAACAATAAATTGCCAATGTCATAAAGCTAGTTTTGAATAATAATAAACACGTAGTCACCGGTTTTGAAAGTGCATGTGGCGCAGGTGGCGGACTTACTGAGCCAAGCTTTTGTACCGATGAGAATAACGCAGCAACAATTGGCCAGTACGGCTATCACAATTTAGTTAATTCTCAACGATGTAATTGTAGTACGGGGAAAGTTTAAGAAGCGCTGTGCTTGTGCGTGTTTATGCCTTGCGTGACATGTAGTCGTCTAATGAATAATAAACAGCGTAGTGGCGACTCGCTACTCATTCAAATCTATGTACAAAAGGCAATATTGTTTTTAGCATAAAGCGATTGAATGTAATGCTAAAACGCCTACAATATCGGTTACGATTCGCATACCATTTACGAGAGTGACTGGCACATCTACAAGTCGTATAAAACTACCATAGACACAAGTTGATCGAGCAGTACATTGCACACGCCAACATAAAATGTCACCGTTCTAAGCTTGTCGCAAATCGGTTTGCGTGAGGTCGTTAAAAATATTATTTTAATTACTTTTACTGTGACGTACACGAGAGTTGCTAACGTTATGTATTTCTTTTTATTTAATATATTCACAAAGTTTTCCTTCCGACCACAACTATCGTCAACATTTCCGACGATAATGGTCTGCTACCTCGGATATGGAGGACATAGTTAGAAGTCTATAATTGAATATCGATAACAGCTGAATATCGATACAGTTTTGGAACGAATACTCGTATATAATTAACTAAAGCTATGAAATGGTTTGGTAGGGGCACTGTTTAATGACTGTAGGACGTAGTTTTTAAATATTTATCTCAAAATCAATACTGTTCAAGTAGGAGAACGCTCAACGTGAGGAAAATAGGAACAGGATTACGAGTATATTTTATAATATGCATATTATAGTGATTTAAAGACGTAGCCTCTCTGCTTTTTCACAGTATTAAATCTATGAAGATTCCTAGGAAATTATGGCAAAATCTTTACACAATTTGTTGAACACTAAGTTAATGAGCAGTAGTTTAGTTGATCAAAGGTCAATTGGCGGCGCTTGTGAAAGAAGCTTTAGGATTCAACCGCGGCTTCCGTTTTCATTATTTAAAACCAACAGCCGTGACGTGATTCGCCATTGTCGCCGGGACAACTACATGTACAGGTTAAGTGAAGTGAATCTATTAATGTTAGGTTTCATATATTCGGAGTACGTTCAAATTTATAAATTGCAAATTCACTTGATACGGACTTTATTGGTTATACCTATCTATACTATTATAATAAAGCGTAAACACACACTTCTTTGTTGCCTAAGATGTCAGCTATTACAGCATATTTTTGAATAATTCTTTTTTTAATAAAAAGCCCCACACTTACGTCATGCTTTAGGCTATATCACGCCATTAAACTTAGGGGGTAAATATTTTGGATAAAAACCCTAATGTGGGAAAGAGACCATAAGTTGCTGCCAACATCAAGAAAGAAAGATTGCTAAGGTTTGTCATGTCATGTCATGTCATTTTGACATTTGCTATTGATAATTTGACAAATGTCAACAATAAAATAAAGTTTTTATAATTTCACGCGGATGAATCAGCACGCGAACAGCTAGTACGTCATAAAAATGATATCAATTTACTTCTAAATATTTAATTCATTTTAAAGATCTGATTGTACATATTTGTTTCAAAAAAAACCTTAGTACTAATCATGTTTTATAATGCAATACCAATGTTTTTAAAGTTCATCTCAAAGTACTTTAGGGCAGTTTCGCAATACACATAAATTCATCTCGTCAATTGAATACACATAAAATTTCCAACCCACCGTTATAAACCAGCCGGCGACATTTTGACGAGCAGTAGGCAACTCTAGATGATAACATTTGTAATATTGACTTTGGGTGTATAAACTCGATTATCAATCGCACTTCTGTTTGTTTACTAATAACCATAAATACATATATGTGTGTTTCAAAGCGCGAATATAAATTAAAGCTCATGAAATTTATAATACTTGGTATAACTTCATCGAGGCGCAGCGACGGCCGTCGGGACGGGAGTCGAGAAATTTGTAATTAAATATTAAAGGCGTCCATACACGGGCGGTGCGGTGCGACTTGGGATCTTACACTTGGCGCTTTGTTAGGTGTTTGGAATGCAAGAGAATGAGTGAGTGAGACAGCGGGAGTTGACTTCTGTATGTCCGGGGAATGTACCGTTCAGGTTCTACTTACGCAATTTGCATTGAATATTGCTTGAACAGTAGCGCAGCCTATCCACGCTTTCGAATCTACCTAACGTACTTTGCATTGGCAATTGCCACTAGAGTTGGAAGCTTTTGAGGAATTTATTTATATAGAGATAACTTAAGCATTCACCGGCATGAAAAGGAAGCTAACGACTCTTTTATGCCTGAAAGGAATTCTAATAGAGACGCTATTCCTAGAATCATAGCAAGATGATTTATTGAAAAACTCATATTTTCACTTTCTCTTACAATTGAAATAAAATTTTATGAGTCCAGAAAATATTTCCTTCAATTGTTCCATTATACAATGGTGTTGTAAGTTCCAATTTCTTTCTTTGACTTCAGTTTTATTGATTTTTTATGTTCCTATGCATAACGAATCCAGTTCATAACTAGGTTATTGGATGTATTAATTTTGTGTTTTGACAGCTACTGTTAAGAGCTTATTAATAGAAACATTTAGGAAAAGCCACTCAAAGTGAATTATTAAAGCGTCAGTTTAATTACAGTAATTGTTAGATTATATTTGTGAGCTTTGTTGAGGTTCGCAAAGAAATCATCCGAACAATTTGTAATAGTGCAAATTAGGTCCCTTCGTAAATGTTGAGCAATTGAAATGGCCCGGCGCGCCGCCGCGTCAAGGCATTTCGATTTAGATGGATGCAAGTATTTTTACCCTTCTTCAAAAAAGTCGATGTCTTGCTCATAAATATATCAATATCGTATCCTTTAAGAGTTTATGTACGTCTATTTTTAAAGGGGACCACTTTTGTACAAAGAATGTAAACAAAAGACTCGAAGTAATCGTTTATATAAATATAAATCAATGTTTGTATGTTTGTGTAGGTCTTGCCCTTCACGTTGTTAAACCACTAGACAGAATTTGACGTCAATTTGGTAGAATTTTGATGACAGAATTTTGTATCTTAAAAATGAAACATTTTTTTTACATCTGTCTTGATTCCTACTTTATCTCGTAGGTATTACTTAGGTTCGATAATGCGAATATGATATCAACGTGATATGATTTGTTTCTCGTGGTACATTTACTCGAGAGTGAAGGAGCTACAAAGCCATTTACAGCGAGCTCTACTTATCTTGCGGCGTGCTGGAGTTTGCCACAGGGACATCCTACAGTAAACAACTGAGAGCTTTTGCACATGCGGGACTAGCTGCCGAGTGCCAATGCAAATTAGAACGCCCAGTACAAAAGCTTTTCGTGCAAAACAATATACTTTGCTTACGGAAAATATTTGCCTACGACCTAACAAAATTAGATTCGATTTTCGGATCAAGCTAAAATGTACTTAGATATTGAAGTGTTTAAAAAAATGGTTTATTAATAGGAAACTTTTATAAAAGGGGTTAGGGTTACCCTAAGCAGGGAAATTAATTAGTAAAGGAACAAATTACCGTTTGATTGATTTGTAATCGACCACATCGCTATCAGACAGGGTGGTATTTATTTCTACCTTGTAAAAATGTTCTCTGTTCTGCCCACGTATCATAGTTAGCGCCTTATTTATAATGCTGTAAAAAATATAATACTCACATATATCGAGTGCGAACAATCGCATGGCCCGCGCGAGCATCAACAGGAGTACCACCCGCGCCACCATCTCGCCGACTCTCCGCTCACTTCACCATCTCCGACATCGTAAACCTAGAACAACAAGAATTATTAAAACCACACCCTTTTGCATAAAACTATTAGAAGTCGAGAGATATTGAAAACTATAATACATGTAGCTGAGATGTAGACTTCGTGCATAAAAAGTATGTGAAAGAATGCATTTATTTCGTAGAGAAGTTATTGAGCGATAATAGTAAAAAAAAAATCTATCCCACGGAAACCATAGATTTATCTGGGCTAACATGTAGTCTAGAAATCTAGAAATCTAGAAATAATTTATTGAAAAATAACAGATTAACAATTATAAAACTTATACCAATTAAAAGATAAATACAATTGTGGTTAGTGTACGATTAATCTGGTGATGCCCACACTAGGCAATGCCTGTATCGTGGGCATCGAAAATAGAAGGAAAAATCTATTATACATAAAATCATAAAAACCTACGCTTACGGCGTTTCGGTATAATTTATGAATTATATATATATACTAAATGAAAAATAAATATGCAAGATGATAAATGTTATATAAAATAAATAAAATAAGATGTAACAATAAAACTAAATACTTAAATGAGAATATATAATATATGTTATATATGTATGAATATCTATGTTATATATATGTATGTATGTAATAAATAATTATAAACGTCCTAATGAATAAGATAACTTAGAGATGAGGAGTGTTAGGTAGAAATTTTCAGAAGGTTCTCAGTGTCATTATAATTTAAAGTTAGCAACCATTTCAGTAAGCAGGACTTGGCTTGTGGCAGAGGTTTTTCTAGTAAGTCACAGTGTTTTAATACAGAATTGTAGATATGTTTTTGAATAAAAGTACCCGTGCGTTGCGCAAAGAGAGTTTTAACTGAAGGCGTAGGTAACCGGTGGATTCTGCGAGCTAACATAGCTTTGTGTTCGGCAGATCCGAACAATGATTTATGAACAATAATAAAAGTTTTACAAATATACAATTGCCTTACGGTCAGCATGCCGGAATCTCTATATAGATATAGTCTATGCGTTCTTTCAAAAATTTTATTTCGGCGCCAAATTGTTTCTTCGCATTTTTAAGATTAGTATGGTTAAGTAAAGGTTAAAACCAACTGTACTGATTCGGATGTTTAGTGACCCTTCGGTTGCGTGAAAAATACACTACAATAGCAAAAATTTTTCGATTTTTAAACCTTTATAAGTAATTCTTTGCTGCAATAATGCTTTTCGATTCTTATTAAATTACGTGGCATTAAACATACAAGATACAGCTTTTCTATAAGGACCACAGCAACGGTTATCTCTTAATTCGACGGAGTTTTTTGTCGCAACAAAACTGGTTTTTTTTTAGTATATTAATATTCTTGGATATGAAGTAACTAGTTTACTGTTTATTTTTTTTATTAGTTGTTCACTATCGAATTAAGAGTTAACAAGAACAGTTTTCTTCATTAATATGACTTCTCAGACTGTCACATTATATTAGTAGATGTCTAAGCCTTTGTTTCGAAAAACAATAAAAAAGGAACTCAACATAACGGTGGGAGCATACTGTGAAGACAATGTCTACAGTACTTAGGAAAGGCACTTGTCTATACCACTATATAGGAATGAGCGACATTTTTAAATTCTCAAGACAAAGCTATATACAACCTAGTTTAATTTTATAGCACTAAGTGTTTAATGCTGCATTATTGAGAATTGCAATTCCTTTAAAAGAATCAACATCAATGCTATTTAAAGTAATGAGTTTAAATTTTTAATAAATATGGTATACTGTCCCTATCTATTCGGTCCTTTTAGAAAATGATAGCAAACAAAAGACCAATTATGGCCATGGATTAGCATCTGCAATTATCAGGGTAGACTCAACAGACAAGATATTCCCACTTCTCACATTGTAAATCATGATATTGCCCAGTTGTTCTGCACATATCGTGCCAATTTAACAGCTAATGCTGCCTACCAACTTTACCACTGCTATTGTAATACCAACTATTGTATGCTTATACATGTTGTCCGTGTTTTTTTTAAAGAGACTAAAGGGATGACATTATTTTTAGTTAGTAGAAATCTGTGGTTACATTTTATATATCTTAAACACAAAAAAAAAATTAACATGGAACTTTTAAGATGACAAAAATTGTTATAACAGGAGAAGCAAACTAGCAGTGGAAACCAAGGTGATCAACACCCATAGACATTCCTTACATTTTTGAAGAATAATTAATTATGTAAGGTGAGAAAAACTGAGAAAAATACCTTTATGTTTGACTAAATAATTAAAATGTATTTATAAATTGACTTTCAGATAATATTACACAGGTTAGTTACTAACAATAAATTATTGAAATAAAAAATTATACCTTGATAAAAGAAATTTGAATGAAGGCAGAATTTAAAATTAAGAATTAAATAAATTAATATTTATTTATAATTTAATTATTTGTGAATTAAGTAAATAGTAATCAAATCCATTTTTTACTTCAGTATTAAAGTTAGGAATTTAGTTGACAATAAAAAACAATATTTATTTTACTATAATTAATGTCAAATAAGATTTAGATAAGTTTTTAATTTTTATAAGCAAATAGTCAATTTAATAGTCAAAAACTAATACATATTTTTAAACCATAGTCATGGTTTACTCAACTCAATACATTAATTTGAAGTTATTTTCGTTTATTCTTTATATCACTTCAATAGGTTACCATTGACGCTAAAAATATTAAATCGGCATTGAAATATATAGACGCTAATGATTGGCCGAAAAAATCCCATTATAAACAAATAACTTGTTTTAAAAAAAGAACGAGATTTACATTAGATCATACTTTTATCGTAAACAATTGAACGAGTCAATTAAAGAGTGTAATTTAATTCTCTACTAACTTTATAGACTTCGTTGTGCAGTGGGTCACCTAACAAAGGAACAGCAGCAACAAATTAAAAGTCTTTAAAATTGTATTATAAATATTAAAACAATATAAATATTATAAATTCACAAGTTACGCACCTTTAAGTCTCAGGAACGTAGGTGAAACCCGGTGACATGGGAAATAAATTAACATATCTCAGTCCACACACGAATCAAGTCACTACTCATCAGGCAATATTTAACACTTTTATGGTAATTTCCAAAAAGTATAAACGATAACACTACGACGTTTAGTTATGATAATGCAAAAAGTAACAACTGTAGTTCATAAAATAAATTAACTACTTTATTTCAACAACTATAGCTCGATCGCTCTAGTCGCTGCCAGATTTGCAGTCCGAGTCGTGTCAAGTCCGTGGGACAAGTGTGAAGTTGGATACGATCACTTGCACGAACGTCGGCTCGGCCAATTCGGATGGCTTCTCCATAGAGTATTAATAACAGAGCTACCAGAACACTAACCTTTTATACTCGTAGACGGGCTATCAAGCGTAGTATTTTGTGCCTGTTTGATTTTCGCCATTTTGGCGCTGATGGTTGCGGTTGGAAGCGGTGGTGACTTTTCAAATTATTAATAGATAGAAATGTAACTGTCAAGAATATCAACACTCGCTTTTCAATCGGCACGAAGCAAAACCTGCCATTTCCAAGCAAATACCTATCTATCTATGGACAAGTAGAACATATCCAAAAGTATAAAAGCTTGAACATATTAGTCAAATTAATGTTATTTTAAAAATATATCGAATATAAGATTTAAAAATTGTAGGTTTTTAAGTACAATTTAAATAACTAAATGCACAGTTTCTTTTAACAACTGAACCACACAAACTGGTCTGTTTTGTTATTTGGTCAACGAAACTGTAGTTTTCGTTGTATATCACTGTATACGTCAATTCCGGTCAAATCATCTGTGTTCTATACGGTTATTTTGAATTTAAAAGAAAAGCCTTTAATTAAAAGTTTGTTAATCATTTGTTTTATGTGAATTAGTGTCTGGGCTAAGTCATTGATAATGTTAAGTATAATACTGATAAACATCTTATATCCTGCGATTGAAGTTAATAAATATTGGAAACAGCATGTTTAACAACATGTTGACATACGAGTGGATGCGAAAGCTAGTAGGAACAGTTACAATGTTCTTTAATTTTAGCAGTCGTTTTTTGTAAAAATTAATGCTTTTAGCTCTAGTGTCTAGTAAAATCGATAAACAAAGCGTTATAAAAAGGGATGAAGATTAATGAAAAGGGAGCAAGCAGCACAAATGCAAATATTATGCCATACAGTGAACAAAAGATAGTAAATTTATTAACTGTTAAGAGGAAGGAAGAATAGCTCGCGACCCTACGTCTCCTAGATATACTGCTTTTGTTTAAATTGGTTAAGCTTTCGCTTCGTTCTACAGTTATATTTGTTTATTTTTACTCGCATTGGGTCTTAACATTTATGTTTCAAATTAAGTAATGTGATTTTATTAATATTTAAGTGATTACAATTAGATTAACTTAGACTTTAGAAATTGTTAACAGCGCCATCTATCTCCATCGGTGATGGAATGCACAAGGGTGCGGTGCTATAGAACCTGCCGAGTGCCTGCGTCTGCGTCGCGTAGCGTTACACGCATCGGTAAACAACGAGTTACTTGGACAACATACACGCAAGTGCCAGTCACAGCACAGTCACAGTTGCCACTCTTTTGTGGATGGTGCTCTTGTGCGCCCATCGCTTTATGCATTACAATAATCGGGGGAAGCCGAGTGCTTAAATATTACCATAATGTAACTAAATAGCAGTGCAACTTCATTATAACTTCTATTCGCCTCTCTTCGCAATTAACGACAATAAACTTTAATACTTTCTAAAACGTATTTATTTCTCCGCGTGTGTTTCCTTTCAAGTCCGCGCCAACAAACCGTGTGTGTGTTTTAATAAATAATAATTTCATAGTTGTTAAGTTCTTCGACATGACCATATCATATGCTGGTGAAGTTCCAAACGGCAGCAGTTTCGGCTGTTTCTGGCGAATTCTGTGCAAGTAAGTTGCAGTTGTGTGTGGTAAGCGAGGCCGTCGCGCCGACGACTACCTTTGATGGATCGGTCAAAACCCAAACAGCTGTTTTCGGCGTCCGTCGCAACATGACGAAATCGCAGCTTACCATTCGTTTTCATTCTATGTCCTATACAATATACGTTAACAATAGAGTAAATTGTTTCTACGAATCTTTTAATTTTTTGTTAATTTATTATCCATCTATTAAATTTTTCTTGCTACCCAAAAAGAGAGAGAGAGAGAGAGAGAGAGAGAGAGAGAGAGAGAGAGAGAGATAGAGAATGAGGGAAAGTAACATTGCAACATTTACTTTTATTTCTGTGGTTTATATCTTTCTTTTATCATTGATTGAATGGTTAACAATTATATGTTAGCTACAATAAAAATTATAAAGTTAAATCTTTGTACATTTACTTCAAGAGAACAAAGCATCCATCCACTAGCAAATTAAAATTTCAAAGCCCTTTTATTTAAACTTATCTACCTAAGTTTCTTATTGGGCAGGGGACGGTATTAATGAGTTCTAAATTATTTATTTAGAGGTAAATTAGTTACTTTTATTAAAGCTTAAAACCAGGTATTAAAGTTACTTCCATATAGACAAAGGGCGGCCTGCAGTTGACTTCATAGATATCTTCTTTTACTTATATTTGTGTTTAGTTATACTATCATTTCTTTTGCTATGAAAAAAAGAGAAGACATACCAAATATCAGTACAAATTCTTCACATTTATATACAATTCCTAGTTTATATGGAGTCGGCACAACAGTTTCTTTCCTATTATTAATCTTAAATCTATTATAATGATGAAAAAAATTGTGTAAAACACTTTTGTTTTAATTGTGTTTAGTATTAAAAGAAAAACTATAAATATATTGAAAAATAAACAGATTTACTAACATATTATAATTTTTATTTGCAAATTGGATGAAATATTATATGATTAACAAGGAAAGGATTTCTGAACAATAATAATTACATACTTTGAAAATATTGATTCTGATTTGAAAAAAAAAACTTTTTATAATATCTGTAAAGCATTACCAAAGTTTCTTCATGATTTTCTTTATATGTATTCAATTACAATTGTCGAATGATGTTTTTTGCTGTTAACAATTTACTGCAGTTGGGAGTACTGTACCTGTTCTTTTTCCTTTTGTACCCTCTTTGGGTGACAAAAATATTTATTTACTGTTAAATATAAAATTGACTTATGTGTATAAGTAATTGAGAAAAAGCGTATTTTATTGTTAATTTAAGATCAAGAGCCAACAAAAAATTACATCGATTGCACTCTATGTTTTGTTTTACGGTCAGTCATAATATAAAACAGTGAGTGAGATATCGAATGGCCTTGAAGGAGTCGTAATAAAGTCGATGTAATTTTGCCGCAATGTCGTCAAAAGAGCCGACAGGTGTCGAATCAATTCCTAGTATAGTTGTTCATTTGACCCTGACAACGAAATGAGGCGAAAGTCACCGAGTACTAAAGTATGAATGCGTGTCTATAATGTATCTATTCACTTCCTAATTAAGCGAGACTAGTAAGAAATGAGCACGTAACAAAGACTAAATGGCTCAGAGATGCCAAAACACTATTTGAATTTGCGAAGACGTGTGGTAATTTTTTGTTGAATTTAATATACTGTTGTCGTTTAACGATGATAGGTTTTTGAGCCGAGGCCGTCTAGATTGTCACAATGCGTACCTTATATCAGCAGGATTTCGGTAGCTCACCCATTAGTATATTCAAGAAGGTAACTTTATTGGCTAGAATAGTTTAACAACACTGTTAACTTTTAAACAATATTTCTAGATCGTGTGATATTATTATAATATCAATATGATGCAATTAAAATCGTTAATAATTTAATTTAACTTATTAGATAGATATATTTTATTAACAATTAATTTAATAACAAAGAATAAATAATATTCCGCATCCATACCTGTACGTATTAAACTCCGAGCTTCGGATACCAATACTTAATCTTAAGTTCTTAAGTCACGTAACATAATTGTTGTTAACTTGACCTTTAACACCGTGGTAATGGACTAATTACGAAAGCGATCGCATTAGTCAACGAGCTAAGGTGAAAAGTACTTGTAATTATTATATTCTTTTTTAACATTACAAATGAATTCGAGTTTACTTTTTGTACAATGTCCGCGTAACATATTATGCTAGATTCATATTAGTGTACTAGGTAGATGAGGTACCGCTATACATAGTTGTAACCATTATTTGTTTTGTTCATTTTTCGTATGCTGACTGAACGGTAAATGTAACAAGTCACATTGAAATATAGTGTGCCTCCGTATCGCATAATAAACTCTGTCATACAGTCAATGGACTCAAACATATTTAAAACCAATGTTCTCTCACAACAAACTATTGTTGTCTCTGTGCTATTAACACACCTCGTACAAATGACAGTCTAAAGACAGACAAAAGAAATGTATAACAGCTATTTATTGTTAAGTATTTTGTTATTTTACAAAATTAATTACAGGTCGATTAATGGTCTATGTCTTCCGCTTACTGGATAATGAAGTAATTGTTAAAATATAATAATTATTATAATTAAATTAAAAGAAATAGATGTGTATTCCTTCTTAATAAGGACGAAGATATCAATAATCGAGATTCTTTAGGACTTTTTAGATTTTTTTGGCTATATTAGTTTTTATATTATAACGATTGTTAAAATGATTTTTTAATAAGCACTTGTTAAATGCAACATATATAATATTATTACAGTTTCTATAATTAAATAATTTTATCGTTTCCTTAAGCACAAAACATTCAATTAACTACACAATTCAAATCGTTCCAACGTTTTGAGAGGATAATTCTGGTGGATTTCAGTTTTGTGCTATAAAACGGTACATTACGGGATTCTGTATGGTCTCTATTCTCTTCTACATTCATATATATACATAATACATACGCGCTTCGAGTCAAGGTTACTCTTTATTGCCCTTTTGCCTTTTTATTCACCAACAATCAGGTCAGATTTACGTCATTATTGTATCTTATCTTACTTTTCATTCATACAATACCTTCGAACTGTAATATTGAGATTCGATCCAATTGTAGTAACATTTCTTTATTTAATAATTCGAGTATATTATGTCTAGAATGACGGGAATCATGCTAAACCCGGAAACGATTTATTGGTGTTACGTTGACCTATGTTTCAATGGAGTAAAACTCAAGTTCGGGAACGCATTTCATGAATTTATCGAACCGAAAACACTAACAAAATAAATTAAACTAATTAAAAAACTAAAAAAAAATAATAATTTGTCAGACGTAGCTGGGAAACCGGCCATAAATGCGTGAAATGCTCTTCCTTTATAATAGTAACCGTTTGTTTGGGTTTTAGGAACAAAGGCTTCATTATATTTCGACAATCAAGAAAATGAGTGGAAAGCAAATATATTTTTATAAGATAACCGGTAAACGATCACTTAAGATTAAAACATAATTGTGTAAGAAAATATGCAATACAAGTTTTACAAAAGCCATTGCATAACTCTTGTTGTTTTTTAAGGAAGTCCTGTTTCTTTTCTGAAAGTCTCTGAATCATATTGACAAGGAAATCCCTCTAGTGAGTGATCATTTACTTATAAAACGCGTTGTGCGGTGCATGAAATATGAAAATCGTGTAGTTTTGATATTTCAACCGTCATGCAAGATCACGAAACCTAATGTTACTAAAATATGATTAACGGAAATCTTAATCATACTAATATTTTAAACGCGAAAGTTTAGATGGATAGATGGATGTTTGTTAGAGTTTGTAGCCTAAATGGCTGAACGGATGTCGATGAAATATTGTAAAGATGTAGAGTATAGACTGGAAGAACACATAGGCTACTCACTTTTGTTTTTTTAATTCCACGTGGATGGAGTCGCGGGCCAAAGCCAGTAAAATATAATAGCAAAAAAATTTGATTGTTTTTGTTTAATAGTAGGATATGGAACTAAGTTGCAGGTTGCATAAAATATCTAGTCACGATGTTGGTATCCTTTGTATAGCACGTAAGTTTTATCGTTTCATGGTCTCGGTAAAGGAAAAATTCTTTGATCCGTATATGTGCGGCTAGCTTTTTTTACAATCCACGCAATCTTTTAATACGCGCCATGCGGTCTAATCTATCAATTAATTAAATGATCACAATTTCAGAACGCCCTAGGAAGTCCTATATTGAGCTAAATTACTCGCAAAATGATTAGATATGTTTGCAACTTCTGTTGTCGTTTGTGGATAGACTGAATTATGTAAAAAATGCGCATTTGATGATGATGATTGATGATGATAGGAAATATTTAATTACTATACACACGTTTATAATTTAAAAATTGTATTAACATAGTTTGAAAAATTAGAGGTATATATGTTAGTTATACTAAGAGCAAAAAGTTATACTACATTTATATGAAATTCTTCCTTATTTTTAAATCGATTTCGAATTGATATGTTTCATTGATAAATGTTCTAATTCTGTATGCAACAAGCCGAATTTGATTTGCAAAACTTTTAATTTGATGTTAAACACAAGAAGGTACAAGTCTAACGTCTATCCTGTCAGACCTTGACGTTCATGATATTAAAACGATTTAAAATAAAACTAGTTTGTTTTCAAATGAACAAGTTACACAAAGTTAGGCCGCGTCATAAATGACATGCGTGTTAATTATTAAAAAAACTAGCTTTCGCCCGCGACTCCGTCCGCGTGGAATTAAAAATAAAAAACAAAACTAAGTAGCCTATGTGTTCTTCCAGACTATCCTCTATGAATATGACAAATTTCATCGAAATCCGTTCTGCCGTTTACGCTACAAACTGTAACAAACATCCATCCATCCATCCATCCATCTAAACTTTTGCATTTATAGTATTAGTATGATAGGACTGTATACGATGTTTTATATAATTTATTAATATATAATATATAATACATAAGTGGCTATTATAAAAACGATGTTTTCCTGCCTGAGCATGGACTGACGGCAATCTTTAAATGAGTTTGATACGTGTTAAATTCCTTATTACAAACGAAATCTTAATTTTAATTAGAAATATATAATTTAAAGCTAATTTCATTATTTCAAAGTATTTACGGTAAATCGACTTTGATGGCAATTATGTTTTTCAACTTTATCTGTGCTTGAGACTTCATCCGGCCGTAATCAAACTTCATACTTCATACTATCATACTAATATTATAAATGCGAAAGTTTAGATGGATGGATGTTTGTTAGAGTTTGTAGCCTAAACGGCTGAAAGGATTTCGATGAAATTTGGCATAGATGTAGAGGACAGTATGGAAGAACACATAGGCTACTCACTTTTGTTTTTTTTTAATTCCGCGCGGACGGAGTCGCGGGCGAAAGCTAGTATACCAGTGAGTAGCCTATGTGTTCTTCCAGACTGTCCTCTACGTCTATACCAAATTTTATCGAAATCCATTCAGCCGTTTAGGCTACAAACTCTAACAAACATCCATCCATCTAAACTTTCGCATTTATAATATTAGTAAGATTTACATAAATTCAAAATAAATTTAAAACCTTAAATCGATAGAAAGAACGATGAATATTCAAATAACAAAAGTTTGAATGACGATTTCAAAGTTCATTAATATTAAATACCAGCAGAATATTACGTTTTACGAATACCTACATCCGGTAAAAAAAAATGAGGCTATTGATGTATTCTTTACATAATCTTTGGGGTTTTTACGTTCGTTTTAGAAACTAAAAATACATTTGAGAGCAATAACTTGGGTTTTTAAACGTTACTTTGAAAAATGTTGCACCAGACTTCGAAAGTATGCAAAATTATTGTATGTTTCGTAGTGCGGCTGTTGTCAATAAGTTTAAAGATGTCATCACATTGTCTATACTAATTTAAAGAGGAAAACTTTGTTTGTTTGATTGTAACGACTCAAAAACTACTGGGCCGATTTAAAAAATTCTTTCACCGTTAGAAAGGTAATTTATCTGTAAGATAGGCTATATTTTTTCATTTATTATTTATAGTTTTCACGCGGATGGAGTCGTGGTGTAGGTAGTGGTGGATATAGGTCATGAAAATTTACATATTACGTGGCATACATCTAACAATGGTCAAATACTTTACGTCCATGTTTGAGATAGTTAAGTCTAACAGTTATAACTGTGTAATGACTAATCTTGCCACCTGCGAGAAACGTCACTTGTCGTGACGAAAAATACAAAGTGATGTTTCAAAACTTTCTTTGCAAATCCATTGTTAATATGGATTTAAAATATTTTTTCTCAAACATATTCAATAATATAAGGGCTATTTAATTGTACTTAGATTGTACCATCATCTATACTAATATTATAAAGAGGAAAGATTTGTATTTTTGTATGTATTGAAATAACTCAAAAACTACTGGGCCGATTTTAAAAATTCTTTCACCGTTAGAAAGGTTATTTATCAGTGAGTAACATAGGCTATATATTTTAATTTCACGCGGGCGAAGTCGCGAGCAACAGCTAGTATTTCATATATTTCATTATTAAATAGTTGAAGTCCTTGGCTCTTATTGGCGGTTATCCAGTTTTAATGAATGGACCGTGATCATGGTACCATGTTTCCCGATTTCTATCTAATCTTCTTCTTCTAATGCCTCTCCATTGCTTGGAGGTTGGCTCCAGCTCAGCGAATCTATTCCCGTTCTATCTATTAATGTTATTCAATTAAGGTTTTAATTAATTTTAAAAGATTCAATAACTTTTTTAAACTTATTAAAACAAAGATTAAGACCAACCGTCTACAACCGTTCACGTGCAGAAGCCGAACAAAATATGATCGATAATAATTTTAAGGTAAAACGTAAAATTATTTCTATACTGTGTTGTTATATTCCGAGAAATCGATTTGAGTTTAGCGATTTGATATGCGCCTATAATTTTAATTAAACTTGATTTTTTGCCTATAACTCCCGCCAAACAAGTTTTAAGACATGTAAATCTTTTCGACCTTATGTACCATGCCTAATGTATGTTAAAAAAACAATATTTATATGGTTGTCCTCATTGAACAGATTACATGAAACTAAATTTCATGAGAAAATAAATTCATAAAAATATTTTCCTTTTTTTTTTTTATCTTAATGTTTAATTTAGGTTACGTAATCGTTTTTTTATTATACTACATTGAATGTAAGGAAAAGCTCATAACTAAAGCATCAAATAATCCCTAACAGGTCTTGCAACTCTAACAAAACTAGATACAATTTAAAACATAATCGTATACATTATCCGTTCATAGCTTAAAAATGTTGTCAAAACAAAAAACGTATTATATTTTATTACTTTTGTAGTAACTATGTACATAAAAGAACCATATTTTTACAACCATAGCCCTAATATTTAGCCTCGATATAGTGCTTCAGAACACTCCTCGTGTGACCTTACATAAAGGTTAACTACTCGATTCATTGATAACTAAAGCTTAAGAAAACGTTCGATTCATATCTTTATAGATTTCTTATTTGGTTATTATTTCACTAATTGGCTCCTTTGATTTTCAGATGGAGAGGGAGTGTATACAAGCTAGTTTGGCGGGAATTGCTAGCATATCTAACACTTTATTATACAATCAACTTATTATATCGGTTCGCATTAAATGAACACCAGCAAAGGTAAGTATTATATTATTAAGAAATTAAACAATTAAAATAAAAATCCCGAATCCTATCGCGAACTGCTTTTACTAATGACTTTTCTGGAAACATAACGACTAATGCACAGTCATTGAATGTTTTATATCTATACTATTATAATAAAGCGTAAACACACACTTCTTTGTTGCCTAAGATGTCAGCAATTTTTTTAGTATTACAATTACAGCATATTTTTGAATAATTCTTTTTTTAATAAAAAACCCTACACTTACGTCACGCTTTAGGCTATATATTTTCACGCCATTAAACTTAGGGGTTAAATATTTTGGATAAAAACCCTAATGTGGGAAAGAGACCATAAGTTGCTGCCAACATCAAAGAAGCAAGATTGCCAACTTTAGTCATGTCATGTCATTTTGACATTTGCAATTGACAATTTGACACATGTAAACAATAAAATAATTTTATGCTGATGAAATCGCACGGGAACAGCTACATAGTTAATTATATATCTGTAAAGATTTCCGTGTTTTCTGTTCACAGAAATTGTGTGAACGGTCAGGCAGTGTGTCTTGGTAGTCTAACGGCCGAATATTTAAACGTCATTTAAATATTCAGCGTCTTAAATGATAAGGCAACTCCTAAACTCCAATTCTTACACATATTGTCATATGAGATTGTAAGCGGCGTTCGCGACGAGAATATAAAATTCGTTTCAATATTTAGCTGTAAGAGCCTAACAGCAGACGTTACTGTCTAGTTAGGCGGCAATCGGCTGTAAAACTTAACAAAAACAGATCAACAATATTCGTCTGCTAGGACCCATTATTATGTTACGTAATAATTATTAGCAATTAGTTTAATTAGCCATAAATGAAAGGTTTTTATCATACTCCGAAGTGTAATGATACTCTCAGCTGACTTCGACCATGACGTTTGTCTCTAGTAATTATCCAATGTAAGAAAACTGTGTTGGAATAAAGTCTTTTTCTACATTTGATAATTTCCGTAAACACTTATTCAATATTTATATCACATCTTACTCGCCTTATTTAATTTAATTATAATACAAAACTTATTCATAATTCATATTAATATGTTATAAATGAGTATATTAGAGGAAGTTTGAGAGTAGCCCCCGTAGTAGAGAAGGTAAGGAGTAAAAGGTTAGCATGGTATGGGCATGTTATGAGGAGGGATGAATCGCAAGTTACAAGGAGAACGTTAGTTATGAGTGTGGAAGGGTACATCGGTAGAGGTAGACCTAGAAAGAGATGGATGGATTGTGTAAAAGGTGACATGATCAAAAAGGGAGTGATGACTGAGATGACGTATGATAGAGTTATGTGGAGGACAAAAACCTGTTGCGCCGACCCTACGGGAGTAGGATAAGGAGATGATGATGAATTCATATTAATATGTTATTAAAATTTATAGAGAAATTTAAATCGATCAGCATTCTAAAAGTTGTTGAAAACTTATTAATCAAACAGAAATAGCCTAATATATTAACGACAAACCTAATAACCAATCCATAACATAAATCCGAAGATTAATTTAAATTCTTTGTATAGGAGAGATTACGCAAATAGAATCATCGCCCTCTAAACAACAGAACAGGTTTTTTGATTGCTATTGTGATCCTTAGATTGGTTAGCATCATTTAGCAATCTAAAAATTTTTTAAACCAGTAGACACAGTTTTGTTCAATCAATTATTGGGTTCGGCTGTAACAGAGCTAGACGTAAACTATCGTATCATTTACTTTGAATGGTTACGATTTAACGACGTGTTATGAAACGTGATCAAAATCGACTATAGACTTCGATTCGCAACAGTAAAGCCCACATTGTTACAATGGCATGTATGTTAAAAAGTTGGCAACACTGTTGACTGACAGCGCCTATGTTACGAAATACGATTCACACATTAAATTAAAATAAGTACCTCAAATGACCTCGAAGAGACGAATTAAATGATTGACGTGCACTATGCGGAGTTATGAAAAACAAATCTTAGCATTTAGAATAAAACAGCTTGCAAATTATAATTAACAGATATAGGTTTTATCCATTCCTGTGATATTGGTTTAAACAATTGCACGAAATAGAAATTATCTCAAAGATTTTATTTAAAGTGTCGACCCTTTGAGTGTCGGAGCGTGGTCTTGTGTGAGGTATATCTACCCTGTTCTGTGTGCCTTTTTGGAATATAGAATTCTTGAGACATTCTTTATATTTTTTGAATTATATATTTAACACACTGAAGTATAAAAATATCACATTGCTGTGAAAATTATAACTTTACGGTGCTTTACGATACAAGTCTACTATAGCCCTGAATCTCACATCAAAATCTCACAATGTATATTAAATATAATAACACAATAACCGAAAAGGAATAAAAAAATAACGTATCTACACCAATATAAATCTCGTTCAAATTCTCGTTCATTGTCGTGTACAATACAATCTATTTAATTCATGTTGCCCCGATGGTTGTTACAAACAAAAACTGATTATCGACGTAATAAGCATTTATGCAAGCACGTTTCCCCGAAGCGGTAAACTATTGGCATGCACGTGTTTGCAATGAAGTCATTAGTACGAAAAAAATCTTAGCATAGTACAATTCTAAGCAAACAAAATAGCTATTTATAGTACAAGGTAAGTCCTAACAATCACCTCATCTAGGTTTAATAAGAAGCTATTATAAAAAAGAAAACAACGATTAAATTCACTGGAAAATGTCGCGGGAAAATAAACAAAATAGTTTTTATTTATGCATGTGAATGATTGACTTTTTATTGGTACTACATTTCACGCCAAATTGCATCGTTTACGGGATTTTTTACCATCTTACTTTAAACACTAACTGGTACAATGATAGAAAGTAGATACCGTAAAACGGGGTGAATAGAAACAAAACTATAAGTTTCATAATTTTATCACTAGCTTATTATCGAAGATTTCTTCTCTTATTTACAAGGCATAGAAATGCCTTTATGGTAGTAACAAGCGAATTTACGCAGAGTTTAAAGATCATGAAGATGGAGGCAATTTTTTGATATTTTAAAGTGAATAAAGACGAAAAAGAATTGAATAGTGACGCCTTACTTATAATGGTAGAGCCGGCGCTTTGTTGAGCATTGCTGCTTTTGATAAATTTTAACTAAAGAAAGAAATTAAAACAACGTAAAGGTATAGTAATTAGAAATTCGATCATTTTCATCTCAGAATTGCGTAAACAGAAAAGTCATTGGCTGCAGTTCGTATGATAAGGGAATTTATATTTCAAAGATTGTAAAAGTATTACGTATTTAAATATTTTTTGTTCCCTATATTCGTTTTCAAAGAACTAGTCGCTAAAGTATAGAAATGTAGATAACGAAAACATTTCTAAAAGTTATACAACACAACGCATTCTTGTGCAGGTTTCCGTGAATAGCGTGTATAAAATGAACGAAAAACAATTCCCGTTCGGAACGCAATAAAACATTTAATTTGTACCGTGAACATTGATGTCCAATATATGTTTCAGAATATTCGAGAAAGTCCGGCAGTACTTCGGTGCGCAAATAGAGTCGATACCGATGTCTTTCGTGCTGGGATTCTACGTAAGTCTGGTTGTGAAGCGATGGTGGGAGCAATACAAACTGCTTCCCTGGCCCGATACACTTGCCCTCTTCATCTCGGCTGGAATTCCTGGAGCGGTTAGTAAAGTAAAGAAACAATCAACAATATAAAAATTAAAAAACACATTAAATTGGTTCCTATCACAAGTCACAATGCTAGCGTTGAACATTTTCACCTCTTTTAATCTGTAATGTTTATTAATAATTATTATAGGCTATGTAACTTAACTTGTAAATTGAATCTTTTAGGGACGCAACAAACAATTCTTTAATATCTTTATAGAAACTCATTTAATCGATTACTCCTAATTATTACCTGAACACCTTTGAATCACAGTTTAACGATTTTAAATCAGTTTCAACGTTACATTTTTAAATCAATTTGATAGGCGTTTAGCTTTTTGTATAATACGAATTAAGCTATATCTGAAAGAGTGACTTGTATATCGGCTTTATACAGGAATCAGACTTCACAACCTTTCATGTTATGCTTTTGTCATCCGTTTAACAGCAAAGCAATAAAACACTAGCTACAATTAGATTGATCTATACTTCAGTGCACTTTATTTGCTGGGACCGATCATTGTACCTAACAGACAAGGTCCTATCGATCCCTCGGGCTTGATGAATTACAGGTTTTAGAAAATAAGTACAATATTTTACTATGTTTATTTTTCTATGAAAATAGGTGTTAAAAAACTTGAAAATAAGTACTAAGCAGGTGTATAAAAATAACACTATTTAACACATATACTTGACATTACTCAAGATTAAACATGTCTCTGACTAGATTCTACTCACTGTGTTACTACACAATGGGACAATTTGCTATTGTTATTTATAAAGTAGAACTAAATAACACATATTTATGTTGTTCTTTGGACCGATTTCTACCGAAACATTCATATGGATTTAACAATATATTTATTTTAACAAAATCTTTATTGTATGTCCAACCAATTTCTCTACTGTGACAATATTATTTTTATATAATACTTATTTATAATATTTAGTTTAATCAAAGAAGTTTATGACGGAACTGAGAACGTTAATTGTTTATTCCCATTAATGTTTTCTCTTTCAAAACTTCTTATTATTACCTATATGTTTAATTAAACATATAGGTAATAATAAGAAGTAATTACTACAAAAGCGACAAGATCTTTAACATATTCATGTCCAAATCACCCTCATCTCGATTCAGTAACCTAGAAAATCTAATCTCAAATCATACTCGAGTCGGAAGAATCGAACGTAAGTCAACGAGTCACAGACTGGTTTTATGTCTGACTGCTACAAGTCACAGACTGGTTTTATCAGCAGGCAAAATTGTTATTAGCTCTCATGACCACTTCAACGAGGATGTCGGTCGTAAATATAATTTCAATCGTCTTAACATACTCGTATTATACATATTTCCAATTAACACGCAATATTTGATACTAAATCAAACAATGAGGGTCTTCTATTTAATGTACATTTTTTTATAAATTCAGTTTAATTAACGCTTTGCGTCCGTACATTGGTAATAGTCAAGTTACGCAATCAATAGTTGCATAGTCCGTTCCTTGACTCATTACAATACAGTATGCTGCTGCGACCTGTACATATTATGCCCTGCTTGCTGAAGGCTCAGCGAATGGCCATGACATTTATTTCAGATAGTAAATTTTCACAAGTTTCCGACTTTCAAATTATCCTTACCTGATATTTTATCAATTGTAAAACATTAAATGCCAGTTAACGTATATATAAAAATAGCTACTTCGTATATAATTTATCTTTTTTTCCCCTTCGAAACAAGTTTAACCAGCCATTGATATTTCTTGCAAATACCAAAGATGACGAAATAATTCCACGTTTTTGTGCCTCTGTAATCTCAATTGTAGGTTTAACAAAATAACATTATAAATACGTGGATGATGAATATGTTAATGTTTACTTTAATTAATTAACTTTAATGATAATTTGAAGCTGGAAAATGAAACGTTATGCAACAATGGAAGTTATAATTAGATATAAGTCAATTAAATGATAATTTAAAACTGGCTTATGTACATCAGACTACGTGGATTATGTGTAAAAATTAACCCTCTCAAATTACAAGAGGAGGAACAATCACAGATCGGATACATTAATAAATGTGTAAAAAAAGTTATTCTTTTATAAAATAACATTGAACAATGAATTTGCGTAACAAGGTATATATACATTGTCTATGGAATACTGCAGTGCGAAAAAGTAACAGAAAATATTTATTCTTCAAAAGTGAATTCTTTTAGGTGGTGTGTTTAGGTTGCCGTGAGTTCCTAAACTAAAATCTGAACGGGAAAACACATACAAGGTAAAGTATGTTATTAACGGAATTAATTATTACAATAATTGTTGTAATCGTTTACTTTGGCCTTGAATTTTATTTACTGCCATTTGTAATAAAAAAAAATCTTAACCGTCACTGCGAAGCGCTACGTCCATTGTTCTTTTATAAGATAGATTATTACGTGAATTTTGTACTTGTGGTTTATTCTGTATTGCGGATATCTTGTGTCTTTCTATGTCAATCATTCATTCGAATTTGGTAATGTCATCTCAAGGGATATTTATAACTTCCAGGTAATTTTTCGTATTACACAAACCTTATTACATTATATATTTTATTTTTCTTTTAGAAAATGTGTCAAACACTTCTGTAATGTTTTAAAAGTATATAAAAACATTCTTTAATGTTTAAAAAAGGAACACAATGATATCACAATCATATGAGACTTACGTACTTGTAACACATATTGCAACATTGTTATGATCATAAATATGTACATACACGTTAATAGACTCATAGCAAATAATGTGAGGCATAGCGTCAAAATAAATAACATTCTTATATATCAGTATAACATTAAAGAAGTACATAATGAACAATGTGGAAAGGTACATCGGTAGAGGTAGACCTAGAAAGAGATGGATGGATTGCGTGAAAGATGACATGATCGAAAAGGGAGTGATGACTGAGATGACATATGATAGAATTATGTGGAGGACAAAAACCTGTCGCGCCGACCCTACGGGAGTAGGATAAGGAGAAAGAAGATGATGATAATAGGACAAATGTTTCAGAGAAATTACAGAAACCAAATCTGGTATAAGAAAGAAAAAAATTGTACAATCACATTTTTTAAATCTTATTTAACTCCAAATTGAATGTAAAGTTATATATAAGCTTACAATTTGGCGTTGATAAAAAAAAATAGAAAAGCAGAAGGATAGAATAAATACACTAAGCTCTACTGCACTTACTAAATACGGTTCGCAATCGATCCATTTTGTTCTCTTGTTAGATAGTTTTTAGAGAGGATCTGATCTCTAGAGAACATAAGAGACGATTCAATACAAGCTTTATATAATTTCATCAATATCTTAACATTTGTAAGTATTTTAAAGCTTAAGAAATATTTTTTACTTACTACTTAGGAATATTTCTTAATCGCGGTTCACGTGGATTGGCATTTGACTACCAACTCCGACAAAGTTAATCAGTCGAAACCATAAAGTTAAAACTACTAAGAAAATGTTTCCCAATTTTCTTAGTAAAAATTCTTTTTAAGTTACTTAAAGTTTCCTGAAAATTTCGACATACGTTTGCGTACGGATTACTTAAAAATACGAATATTTCTTAAGTTCAGTTCACGTGGACTGGCAACTTCGACACAACTTTAATAAGTCGAAACCCTTTAAAGTTAAAACTACCAAGGAAATGTTTGCCAATTTTATTAGTAAAGTTTGCGATATTCTGACGAGGTAACCTTTTCCAGGGAATTTCGACATTCGTTTGCGTTATGATTTATATAAGCCTACGATCAAACCTCTTACCTGAACCTAGTTGCCAACAAATTCTCCACTAATTAGAATACAATTAAAGATATGCATTTTTTTTTTAATTCTACATGTTTATCGTTTTCAGTGCCGATACTGTACAAAAATATACCACTATCTCGGTGTATTAAAAACGATGTAAAGGGTAGACTTGTAATATTTTTCGGTAGTGGATATTCAAGGTAACTTGGCAGCTAGAATGTTTTCCGTGTTCTCAAAGTCCCTGCATTTTTAATTAAGCCTTTTAAATTCTCTAATTTATTTTAAGTACGGGAATTACTGGTAATTAAGATTACTACAGGATTTTTACTTAATTAGGAAAACTAATTATTACTAAAATAGTATTTAACGATAGATTCATTGAAATTATATTTTAATTAGCTACTTTAGCGTTTCGTGACTATGATTTATTTTATGCAGCCTGTTTTTGCCTTGACCTCTTTAAACTAAAGAAATTGAACTGCATTACGTTTCTTTTGCTGCAAACAAGTTGACTATTTAGTTAAAAAAATTAAATATTTTAATGGTCTGCTTAATAGTTATTATTTTATTTCATTAAGTTATTTCTTACTAAAAATAAATATGATGTAAAAATTTATAAAATCGTAATTTACTCTTAATAGAGAAAAAAAAATATCAAAGTTGAAACGTTAATAGTTACACATGATTTTAGAAAACAAACAAGTACTGTAACTACGCTAAGGCGAGGCTAGACTAACTAGCAGGCTATATAATAAGGGGAGAGAAATAAAGCAAATAGAATTGTGCAAATGAGTTACAGTGTTGACATTATACCAACAAATAGTTACTTTGGGTTTCGAATTTTGAATTTTTTTATACTGTTTTCAAACAAATCTCCTTTGAATCCATGATCGTTACGTCAGATCATAATTCATGCAACTACTGTGACTTAAAACTAAAAGTCATTGTAAAGGTGAGGTTAAATTGATAAATATCTGCCTTTTGTCTTCTCTTTTCTCGCCACAAAAAAGAAACAATGAGTGGTGGCGAGGCAAACATCCGTCGAGTCGTATGTAATCATACTTTACTCGATACAGCGACTCGCTACGTTCCGTTTTATTATTCACTAGCTGTTGCTCGCGACTTCGTCCGCGTCAAATTAGAAAAAGATATAGCCTATGTTACTCACTGATAACGTAGCTTTTTTATGGTGAAAGAATTTTTGACATCGTCCCGGTAGTTTTTAAGTTATTCCAAAACATACAAAAAGACAAATTTTTCCTCTTTATAATATTAGTATAGATATAGTAAACTAGCTGTTGCTCGCGACTTTCTCCACGTTAGATTTAAAAACATAGCCTAAGTTACTCGGCGATAACGTAGCTTTCTAATGGTGAAAGAATATTTGAAATCGGCCCAGTAGTTTTTGAGTTATCTCAATACATATAAAAATACAAATCATTCATCTTTATAACATCAGTATAGAATAGTATAGGTTGAATTTCATTTCTCTGTATTTAATATCTTTGAAACTGACAGATCTAATCATAAACAATATTTGACTTTAGTCGTATTTCAGAAATGTAATTACGTCTACTTGATTGATTAGAAATTGTTTGCTAACGTCGTTAAATAAAACATTCCAGCTTTCCGTCTTCGTTATATTTTGACATTAAACAAATACCAGTATTTATAATTAATACAAATCAGTATCTAAGTTGTTGAGCTTAAATTGTTTGACATTTGCTTTTGTAAGCATTAAGCAATTAGGATATCATCAAGTATGATACATTCATAGAATGCAAGGGAACAGTAACTAAGAGTTTCAACAGTAGTTTCATTTGTATTGCCATATATTGTCATCCCTTACATACCCTTTAAAAAAACAGCGACAGCAATAATGTGCAAGTTTAAAATAGAAACAATACGGTGCATTAATGTCCTTGGATAATCGATTTGTGTGACGGCAAACGATTAGTGTTCCTTTCCTAGTCATTTATTACCATAGTTACGTCCGTCGCCTTTGGTACGTGAAATAATTGAAATGCCGAATGGTTACGAAAGAATTGATGCGTCAGACTGAACACGGTCCGCTAGTTATTATGTTTATAAAATCGAAAGTTACAACATAAAACGGAAAGTAAAACCACCGTGTTGTTTCTTTAAAACTAGCATAGTTATATGACCTTGCCCTCTATACGAACACTCTTCCATTTTATTACTTGACCAAACTTTGATCATTGATTGTAATTATACTATTTGTTGTAAAACGGTTTCTAACTGTTTAAATTACACCCACTTCCTATTGACAGATTGACCTGAAAGTTACCTTTGGTTTCAATGACAGTTACTACATGAAGATTACATTTTTTAACGATTTTTTGTAAAGCAAGTACACACAATGCTTACCAATTAGAAGGGTAGATCCTGTAACGCCGTGGAGGTCGCGTTTTCAAGTTTGATGTTACACTTATTCACTACTAGCTGTAACTGTAACCGTGCGACTTCATCCGCATGAAATTTTGGAAACTTTATTCTATTGTTTACATCTGTCAAATTATCAATTACAAATGTCAAAATGACACGACATGATGACAACCTAGCTTCCTTAATGTTGGCAGCAACTTATGGTCTCTTTCCCACATTAGAGTTTTTATCCAAAATATTTACCCCCTAAGTTTAATGGCGTTAAAATGTATAACCTAAAGCGTGACGCAAGTGTAGGGCTTTTTATTAAATAATTATTCAAAAATATCCTGTTGTTGCTGACATCTTAGGTAACAAAGAAGTGTGTGTTTACACTTTATTATATTAGTATAGGTTTGCTTTGTCACAATATTCACGTACATTTCATTTACTTATTGCACAATATAGTAAAACTTCCCCAATTAACATAAATCAGAATATTAATTGCACATCATTACGTTTCATGTTGTCATTGAGGAAAATCAACCTCAAATCGGAAAACTGGTGTCACGGAAAACACTTCTTTATGAATCTGATTTGTCACCATCTGTTTGTCCAATACACCTACTGTTAAACAAAACATTGTTAGTCACTACGCCCATTGAGAATTTAACTTAAATTAGTTGATCAAACAATTGCAAGTTATGTACACTTAACCCCCGAAATACGATTCGACTAATACCTCGTTTTAATCGACTATAGGCTATAGGAAATCAATAATATGGTCATGAACCTATTATCTCGCCAGTCTTGTTAAAAATGTCCATTTGACGTATAACGATCACTAAATCATTTTATAAAATGTTAATACTCCAAACGAAAGATTTAATTAAATCAGGCTCAAACAGGATGAAGCAGAGAAAACGTCTCTAATATGGACATAAAAATTTTAAGCTTATTACAACGGTATTCAACATTTCGACTATTCATTTAGTAAAAAACAATGAGGATATTCAGATTTTATGTTCGTTCTTTTCGTCTGATAAATGTGGCGATGTCAGTTCTAATCCTCACCGTAACCCTTTTCTAATTAGGAAAGAAGTGACTTTTTATCTTTTTTAAGGATAATGCGAGAACCGAAAACGTGGAATTAGACAAAGCGAATGTCAGAAGATCTCAAAGCTGTTTTTAATTAAAAATATTTTGTATGCTTTGTCTTAATATAAATGTTACATCAGTAGAAATTTACGGCTAGAGTATTATTCAACTAATACTAAAGGCAGTGCATCATAAAGCAGTTTAAAGCGATCCGAAGTGGAACCAGTCAGTTCCGACATAAACATGACGTGAACTCCATGAAACATTTAATTTATAATACTCTGATACTGGTAAATGTAAAACCCCATTTTGAATTCGTCATACCTTTATTGTTGTTTTTTTATCTAATAATCGTATAAGAAACATATTTTTTCTCATCAGTAGTAAACTTTAAGTATATTGGCTCCTTAACACGTTAAACGCTATCAATTTTTTCATACTGTTCCGTTGAGGGAACGGGGTACACCGGTGACCGACAAGAAAATATCTGTTCGGACATGGGGGTCACGGGTGACCGCAAGTAAGACTAAGGTTTGAACTGCTTGATTTTGATGGTGGTCACCGTTTAAGCCAAAATTCGCGTACAATATGACCGGCGTTGCCCTAGAGAACGCAATGTTCGATTTGGTTCATGAAAACACGGGGTTGTGTATAAAAATTAGGAAATTATCGGAGCGAGTAGGTGAAGCACAATTTATTGCTATAGTTCTATCAAATAGGAACATAAAACAATGTTTTGAATTTTTGACAAAATATAAAATTTGATGTGACCCGTGCGCAAAGTTGAGTGCCGGCACATGGTGTCCCCCATGGCGTTTAACGTGTTAAATATAGGTTAAACTAGTTAAGGAGCCAAGGCGATATTGATGCTGCGATGATTGAGTGTCCAATAAATATTATCATTATTATTATACGGTCTTACTACCACACTCTCAATAGTTTAAAGGTAACTTGAAGAGACCCTTAGTGATCTAGTAAACCGAGTTCTCTTTTATTACTTTCTTTTTTATATTAGACTAGCTTTTGCCCGCAACTCCATCCGCGTGTAATTAAAAAAAAGCAAGTAGCGAGCGTCGGTGTCTCAGTGGTTTAAGCACTTGACTTGTAATCTACAGGTCTTAGGTTCGAATCCCGCCGCCATGTACCAATGTGATTTTCTATTTTTCGAATTTTCATATGTACATAATTTACCCGACGTTCTTACGGTGAAGGAAAACATCGTGACGCAACCTGCACATATCGGTGAAGAAATTCAAAGATATGTATGAAGTCAACCAACCCGCAGTGGGCCAGCGTGGTTGACTATGGTCTAGTCACCCTAACTTAGGGTAGGCTCCGAGCCCCTCGGTGGGGACGTATAGTGAGCTGGTGATGATGAAGTAGCCTATGTGTTCTTCCAGACTATGCTCTACATCTATGCCAAATTTCGTCCAGATCCGTTCAGCCGTTTAGGCTACATACTCTAACAAACATCCATCTATCCATCCATCCAAACTTTCGCATTTATAATATTAGTATGATTAGTATGATTGATTTTTAGGACACATTATTTGAGAACCGCGTAATGTAAATTGCACATGTTCAAACGTAAAAACATAGGTAAATCCGCTTTTAAAATCTGAATTAGTTTCGCAACATTCCAAATGAAATATGAAATATTCCCGTAAAGTTGCAAAACTATTTAACTTTCATACTGCTGTAATGAGAAATGTGCTCGTTGATAACTTTGCCGTGTTAACTAAGCGGGCGGATGAAAGCAGCGATCCCAGATCCTTTGATATTTCCTAGTTAATAAACGGAGATAAAATAGGAATTTAAACAATATGAATGTTGCATACGATGTCTGTTGACTGAATATTTTACTACAAAGACTACAGAGTTTATTATGAAACATATTAACATATTTTTATTAATATACCCATAACGAAATCACTATGTGATTCGCGATAAAATTGAACAATGTATGCCGGACTTCCCCCCTTATTCCCCTTAGAAAGGGTCACTTATGACAGTACGTTTTTGTACAGGTAATACGGAAGTGGAAACTTACGCTAATGTATTTGAAATGGTTGAGTAATTCGATGTAAAGGGATGCACAATTATAGATATCTAATCAATTACTGTCTACTGCCTAGACAAAGGATTCGATATTAATATAGTTAGTTTCACACGAAGGTCAGACCAGTGAGAAAATGCAGCTCGGTAGAGTAATGCTGTTTTAACAAAGATATCAAGTTGAAAATAGGAAAAAAGTAAGCAACGTCCCTGATCCAAATGTTAGGGGTACAAGAGGGCGGCATAGAGCCGCCCATAAAAAAAATAAAACAAAAATGGACACCCCGAGACTGAACAGTACCGAGAAACAGAACAGTTTTAACAAAATTGTCGGTTAAAACCGGAGTAGTATTGCACTGCCTTTGTTTAGCCTTCGTGTAAAACTAGCAACTAAGTCAAAGCAACTTCAGTGCATCGGTTCACGTTCCCGTCAACGTCATCCCTTCCGCTGTTTGATTCCTTTGAACGTCTATATTACTCGAGTCCGATTACAGATATCAATTTCTATAGCGACGGTATAATACACAATATCAATGCAAAGGTTGTCAAAACACAGTTTGCATTTATAATATTTTTATACAAGATATTTCAATAACTGTAATCCATAAGCATGTATCGATTATAAGGATTATTGTCTCCATACAATCGAGGATACAAAGTTAAATTAACTTTCATACAAATCTATAACAAAAATTTCATAGGAATCGTTTAGTTTGGACAAAACTTATTTCCTACTAATATTAAAGTACTTAGATGGTTGGATGAATTTTTGTCAGAAATTATTTCCGGTTGTGTTCAAGAGATCTTGATGAAATTTGACACAGTTGTAGTACATAATGATTAGTTTTGTTTTTTTAATCCTCGCGGACGCGGTCACCGGTAAAAACTAGTATAACCATATTGTAAAACTATACTAATTATCTATTTAGTGAGCGACGATATTAAGATATTACGTTAAAAAAATTAAGAATCAAAATATTATAGAAACAAATATAAAATGTTTTGAGAATGTGCCAGCCATAGCATTCAGGGATACTTGGAGTCTGGCAGCTACGGGATTAATTTGCAACCGTTCTGTACAATCCTAGATATCTAGATAACTCAAAGCGGAGCATAATATTGAAAGCTACTTGAAAATTAAAGCCCCGCCGATGTATTAGTATTCAATTGGATCAAAGCTTTGTGGCTGCGTCTCAATTAAGATTTACCGTATACTCTGTCTCCTTAAAACCAGTCTCAATTCCTTTGTTTCGAAGACTCAGATGATGGTAGCGATACTGCATTAAAAGATGCTTATTTCGTTGTGTACTTGCAACATGCATACTAAAACATAGTATAGTTTTCTATCAGTTTTACCACGGAAAATAAGTTGCTATAATATACTAGCTGTTGCCCGCGACTTCATCCGCGTGGTATTAGAAAACATACGAACTATATAAATAACAAATAGCTACGTAGCCCTCGGGAACCGGACCTTTCTCGGGGATGAACCTTATCCCACGTGTACTCCAGACTTTGTTTTATATCTGTGCCAAATTTAAATAAGTATCAAGTAAACATTAAAAAACTAAATTAATGAATCCCACGGGAACCGTAACTATTCCCGGGATAAAAAGTAGCCTAAGTGTTCTTCCAGACTATGCTCTAAACCTGTGCCAAATTTCATGGAGATCCGTTCAGCCGTTTAGGCTACAAACGCTAACAAACATCCATCCATCCATCGTAACTTTCGCATTTATAATATTTATATTATATGATTTAACTTGCTGAAATGTAAATGTTTTGTATTGTTGCTTACCTTAATGTGATTTTAAATACTTATTAGAACCGGATTTTTTTTCCGGTATTCCCTATATATGTTTTCCTAAAGAACGTCCGGCCTTGAATATATCGAAATATTACAATTGTTACCTCATTCTATACTCCCACGTAATATTTGCACTAATCGTGTAGTATTTGATTTAACCTGCAGTATGTTCTTGTTGCCAATTGTACAGGGAAACTGGTCGGAATATATTCAAAGAAACGAAACTATTTCTTATACGATTCTATGAACTAATATTTGTGTAGACGCGTATTATTTGTCGTGTGACAAAAGATAAACATATGTTGGATTTTTTGTTAAAAGACATCACGATAAAACTAAATTCTATGATTAAGAACTAGACTAAAATTAATAGAATTAATTTTTAGTATTACCGGAACAATAAAATAAAAACTTATAATAAATCAATAGAATTATTTATATCAATAGTATTCATATATTGACTTGCATCGTGAAGAAAACATTTAAAAAGTTACATACATGATTTTGTTAAAAAACGAATTAAAATATATTTTAAGTTTTGTTTTTATTAAGTTCACTTAACCGAGTCATATGAAGGTTACATACCGTACATATAGAAGTTTCCGTTTACTTTTAATTTTACAATTAAACACAATTACCCTTGCGCCAATGCCCAATTATAATATTTTTATTGGCAGTGAGCCGGCATTGCCGTATTGATGTAATACGATTGAAAATAAAATTATAGAAACATGAATTACTAAAGGAATAGAATGAGTAAATAGTGAACGAATAGAGTGAGAGATTCATGCAAACTATCTAGTTTGATATATCTAGATTAGTATAAGTTTTCTTAAATCTTTGAATTGTTTTTCGTACATTGAAATTAGTTGCATTTGGAGATGTAGATTACAAACAAAAGACTGTAATATAACCTCAAAAGACAGCTGACGATCTACTGATGTGTTTCGAAATTACACAAGCTCCACACAAGAGCAGAATATTGAGGAAGAGACAGCTTGTGTAAAACTAGCTTTATGGTATTAGGATATGTTTCCCCAAAGTTGAATGGCGTCTGACTTCACTTTAGCGGCTGTTTAGAGTATCAATTAAAATTCTTTTACGGATCGTGACATACGAAATATTTTAATTAGTTATGAATATTAGTTTCATGACCATTTTCCTGTTTCAAACTCGCAAACTGTTTAGTTTTAGTATAAACCGCCTCCACAAGCACACAACTGGTTGATCCGTGCGAAAATTACACACAGTATCATGGTCAAAAAACAAATACCAGTTTTTGTTAACTCACTATAATTATTAAAAAAAATCAATTCTTGATATTAATGCGGATAATAATTATTACTAAACTTAATAATGGAACAAAATTGAATACTTAGTTGCAGGTACGATCGATTTCATTATAAATTATGAAATACTAGCTATTGCCCGCGACTCCGTCCGCGTGGAATTAAAAAACCCGAAAGTAGCCTATGTGTTCTTCCAGGCTATCCTCTACGTCTGTGCCAAATTTCATCGAGATCTGTTCAGCCGTTTAGTCTACAAACTCTAACAAACATCCATCCATCTAAACTTTCGCATTTATAATATTAGTAAGATAACAGTATTTAAAATGTTCTACTACAAAATCATAATGATTTACATTTACTTTAATAGTTTAATAGTTTAATATACGTTTCTTTCGACCAATCGCCTTATGTTTAAACAGTTGTTATACTTTGCACCATAAACAAGGTTACTCTCGTATGATATGATTATTATAAGATAGATGTTGAAATAAATTGAATCCAATGAGTACAAAAAGGTTTTTATCTCAGTTTTAAAGTAGCTTGAAAGGGATAAAAAAATATCTCATTATTGTTTCGGCAATGATCAATGAAATAATTAACATTAGTGTAAGATTTTCAATTTTTTTTTTTTTATTTATTTTTTTTTTTTTATTTATTTTTTTTTTTTTTTTTTTTTTTTTTTTTTTTTTTTTTTTTTTTTTTTTTTTTTTTTTTTTTTGTTATTTAAGCAGTTTTGTAAATCTTATACTAATAAGAAAATCTACAATTACGGACAATCTTAGTAACCAAAACCAAGCCAATGTCAGTTACACAGAAGCGTTAAGATATAACAAGCTGACGGAATCTATTTCATTTGTTGACCGACTTCCCAAAAGAAGGAGGTACTCAATTCGTCCATATTTTTTTTTTTTTTATTTATTTTTTTTTTTTTTTTTTTATGTGTGTTTCGGCATAACTCCGCCCCTGGTAGACCGATTTTTAAAATTCTTTTTTTATCCGAGAGGTAGTGCTTGCAGGTGGGTCCCATTTTTTTGTTTGATTTTTGGAGTCAAAGACTACGGCGTAGTTAAATAGTTTAGCTCAAAATTGCGTGACGAAATTTGGTGTCTTTTTTGCTTTCTATGCTTACGTAGCCTAAACTATAAGACTTACACAAAAATTATGTATGGAAGAATTGTAGCCCTTTAAATTTGCTAAATAAAAGTCAGCGATAGCATATATCTATCTATTAAGGTTGTCGCACAATAACCACTTTTTTCATTAAAATTTCGATCAAAATCTATACCCCACTTTCAACGCTATTACTCGTGTTCGGTATGAATCCTTATCAAAATAAATGTGTCCATCATCAAGAGAATTTAATGTAGATTATAAATACCCTTGGAACTGTGTAATTCCGATAAATAGTTTAGGAGATATCATAAATAGCAAATTACGAGTCGCAGAAAAAAATACCAACTTGTAACAAAGTTTGCTTTCTTGGCTTACGTAGCCTAAACTATAAGACCTACATAAAAATGATGTATGAAAGAATTGTAGGTCATTCAATTAGCTGAATTAAAGTCTGCGATAGCATATATCTATCTCTTAAGGTTGTCGCACAATAACCGTTTATTTCGAGAAAACCGTCAAATAAGTGCAATCGACTTTATTTAAAACGCTTTTATTCTTATTTGGTATGAATCCTTATCCAAATAAATATGTTTTCACGATAGAGTATTATATGTAGATCGTAATTGCCTTTTACAGTATGTAATTCTGTGCAAGATTCTAGAAGTTATCAAAATATTAAAACTCACGGGCAACAACGGCGCGCGGCCGCACCGAATTATGAGTGAATGATCGCAACGATGTATTAGTTGTTTACTTAATTTCTTAGATAATCGATTTAGATAACTCATTATTTGTTTGAAAGCTAGTGATTATCATACTGCGATGTCTAGATTCACTAAAATCGAGAAATAAATAACCTTTTTAATAAAAAACAAAACCGACTTCCAAACAAAATACACTAAAAACAAAATCTTCTCAAAAAAACAGTACACTAAAAAGTAACGAAATAATTTCTTGAAAATAGTAAACCTCCCTTATTGTAGCTGTTATGTCTATATTGTAGAATTATTATTACTTTGAAGTCGGTGTCAGTCATTACTAAAAACGTTACTATACTTTCAATTGTCAATTGTTATGGTAAAAATGTAGAAAACCTTACGTAGAAATATCACTGCATATACCTCGGCTGACACCGACATCAAAGTGATAATAATTGTACAATATAGACATAACAGCTACAATAAGGGAGGTTTACTATTTTCAAGAAATTATTTCGTTACTTTTTAGTGTACTGTTTTTTTGAGAAGATTTTGTTTTTAGTGTATTTTGTTTGGAAGTCGGTTTTGTTTTTTTTTTTGTTCTCGTCACCACGATGTCAAAAGATCTGTATCCTTTGACGTCATCGACTTGTACAATGTACAAAAAGTTTTCGTCGTAATACATAAAAAAGTACAAATTTTTCCTCTTTAGTATGTTTTGTAATTTTTATAACTACACTGAAGTTCTAACAGTGCGTGTGAAGACAAAACTTTAACTGTCGGTTAAGCTATTCAGTTAAAATTAGGCCTAAATATGTACATTTTTATCAGAATAGTTCGACTCTTTAGTTAAAACTGGCCGTATGTAGCGTGCTTAGTTTTCTGCTAGCTGATATAGTATTGCTTGTAATTTCAATATTAAGGCGACACCGTGTTAAATTGATTTGAAACAGTGTCCAATTCTTTGCTAAGAGGATAATGCGCCGGTATTGTCTCTGTGCTTTATCTCCAACAACTATGTTATCTTATTCACTAATGTTTCCTTGTTGTTTACAATGAGCTGTTGCGCAAAAACTTAGTTGCAATTATGTGCCTACAAAAATATAAATTTTGCTTGTGACTGGCGAAATTAAAAACTAATTCGACGCGCAATGATTTATGAATGAATTCTAGTAATTGATATTATTATTATTGTTCACAGGATGAAACGGGAAGACTTATGAGAAGAAATATAGTTAGATACGCGATCCTAGCTTATGTCATCACATTACAAAGGGTGTCTCTTAGAGTCAAACGAAGATTTCCTACGTGGCAACATGTTGTAGATTCTGGTAAGTCCATGAAATGATTCAGGAACAGTGGGAAGAGGAAACTAGACCATCCAAAATAACTCTGCATAGGTTTTATAATGATAACCTTAAAAAAATTGACTATGGCGTTCTTAAGTACCTCATTCCCTCGCTTAACGAACAAGTGTATTTGAAAAAAATGTTTTTCAATCTTAATCAAATATCATAGGCGTCAAAGAAGCCGTATACTATCAACGAATTTGATACTAAGTTTGATCATGTGTAGCGTACCTTAGCGTTGTAAATATTACCATAAGCAAACTTGACTTCTACTTACATTCCCTTGCAAATATTTTGGATGGGCTATAATGTATGTTACTTTCAGGTCTGATGCTTGAAAGTGAAAGGAAAGTATTCGAGAAAATGGACGGCAAGAGTCCAATGTCAAAGTATTGGATGCCACTCGTGTGGGCGACGAACATAATAAACAGAGCTCGTAAGGAGGGCTTGATAACCAGTGACCACATTGTTCAAACTTTGCTCGTCGAACTATCCGATATCCGACGAAGATTAGGCGCCCTGATAGGATACGATACTGTGTGTGTTCCTCTTGTATATACTCAGGTTAGTAGGACATTCTCTTACATTATTCACTGTTAATTATTCCATTCTCCAATATCAGCGTTATAATAAAACTATCTAGTTATTTAGACGATGTTATACGTATTTCCACTACACGAGTTCGTCTTATTAAATGACTACTCAAGTGCGGTAAAAAAATCTTTAAATTTTAGTTTATTTGTTGAGTTCTATTGTAGTTTAACATCAATAATAATTTAACAAGGGATAAGTTATTTGTAAGGTAAATTCCCTATATTTTATTTGCCTTACTGCACTTTATGAACTAGTAAAAAGGGAAATATCGTTTTTTTACATTACTTAATCATAGGTCATGCAAACCTGACGTAGATATCATCAACAAATTTATTTAACTATACAGTAGTGGTGTTTATGATGAGAAACAAAGTAGCATTTATTATAAAAACATTGTTGTTTTGATAGTCGTAACATTCGCCCTGTTTTTTTTTCTGTTGGGAGCCTAAGACATAACATGGATTGTTTTTTATATTTAATGTAAATAAACCACGCTTGTGATTTAAATGAGAGGCACAATGTTTTTCTCATACGTATTTATCAATATCATTGCTATAGTTGTGTGTCTAATGGTACGTGGATAATAATATTTTTCTCGTGCACATGATTCTCAAAACCGTTTCTAATCAACCGCGAACGTACGTAGCGATAAACATTCATTTTCCACATTGTATTGACGTGTACCAACTGTATACTTTGATTTTATTGTCTATACGATTGAGCGGCTGTCAAGTTCGTAATAATCGGACCGGTTCCTGTGATCCTCTTATATCGCTTATTATGCACTTATCAACAACGAGTATATGTAACCAGTTAATCGTGTGCACCTAACGTTTGTAATTTGTCTAAACAATGCCTCGTTAACGGAATACATATACCTATAGTAGGCTAGTAGTAGTAGATTAAAATCAGCGCTGGCATACAACTGGCTAGTAATCGCTATGACGTCACTGAATCCATACTGTTGATGCCAAGCCTGCGCTACTATCCAATTGGTCAAATGTAAACAGGGCATAAATCCTTACATATCCAAGTGTCTACGATTTGCCTCGGTGAATTAGAATCCGGCAACGCACACTTTGCCAGTAACAGGTGTATAAATACAATATGACTTCGTTTGAATTTTGCACGTATATGCAGTGTTATTGTAGAATGCGTAGTAATACTAAACTGCTATATTACAAAACGGCTAGACGGAGTCATGTATGAAAACATTTGATTGACTATGACCAGTGAACGTGTTATGGTTTGATTTGGCTTATTAACATTTCCTACTGCGACTGTATATTACTGTCCATCCCTGTTGGAACTTCATTTGAAATCTAAATCAAAAAAGTATATTTCAGTACACCATTCATAACAATTGATAGTACAGCAAAGAAAGATGAAGCAAACAATCATACTTCATACTATCAGTAATATTATAAATGCGAAAGTTTAGATGGATGGATGTTTGTTAGAGTTTGTAGCCTAAACAGCTGAACGGATTTCGATGAAATAGTTTGGTTTGGTCTTGTGGATGTCCAGGATGTGTGGTTATCGTTGATTATTTTGGTATTTCCGATGCTCATTGCCATTCTTTTATTAAAAAGAAATGAAATAAGGAAGGTCCGCTATATTTAAACCTGAAAATTCTTATCTCAAAGCAGGCTATATTTTAGTTGATGTTTGTCCACGAATTGTATATATTTAATTGTATATGGATGATTAAAACTACAAAACAAACTCTAATTACCATTTAATTATTAAAATGTATGTATGCCGGCAGATATTATTGTTATATCTGTTATGGCATTGTACGCTATAATGATTTCCTTAAGAATTGCAACCAGATCAGATAACAGCCTTCATTGAAAATGTCTATTAAGGAAAACCGCATTGAAATCAGATCAGTACTCACATTATAATAATAGTACATTGTGGATGTATAATTTGTAATTATGATGACTTAATGGTCAACTGTCCATCTTATCTAATAGGCAAAATGAAGAGAAAAGACGAGGTATCATAACTGGGAGATTTAAAGGATGGGGAAATCAATTTCTGCTTATCATTTCTTCTGTTTCCTTAGAGATAATTATAGACTTATGTCATCACTTCCCTACCGTATCCTACTCCCGTAGGGTCGGCGCACCGGGGTTTCGTCGTCCAAATAACTCTATTATCCGTTATCTCAGTTATCACTCCTTTCTTGATCATGTCACCTTTCACGCAATCCATCCATCTTTTTTGAGGTCTACCTCTACTGGTGTACCCCTCCACATTCAAAACTAACGTCCGTCTTGTTACATGCGATTCATCCCTCCTCATAACATGCCCATACCATGCTAACCTTTTACTCCTTAATTTCTCAACCACTGGGACTACTCTCAAACTTAACTTAACTTTGATAGAATTATGTGCTTGTAATCCTATGGGGAGTCACATAAATTGTGGAAACAGTTAAATCATTTGTCACCTTTTTAGTTAAAAGTAAACACTACATGTATCATATTTCAAAAGATAGGAAAAGAACGTGACTTCAGATATGATCATGGCAAGTAATAAACGATTACATCCACAAGGAAACAAAGCTATCTAGGAATAGACGAGGACTCACGCGCTTGTCTATTAATACGTGACGTTTGTATAACTCGTGTTTACTTAATCATTATTAAAGTGAAATCATAATACTTAGTTAGTTAACCATCATTATATTTGCAACAAGAAAAAATCGCAAATAACTTAATTCATGCTAATTTAAAGCCCTCTATAGACGCTCTGTTGAGTTGTACAGTTAAGGTTTACGTGTAGGTAATTGTAGACACAGAAAATGATTTATTCTAATGCTCAGCCAAAAATTTGTTTTTTCTTGTTTTAATAATAGCTCGTTTCTTACATATTTCAGGTAGTAACCCTTGCTCTGTACACGTACTTCGTGGCTGCTCTGATGGGTCGGCAGCTACTCCCTCCGGCTCCCGGCAGCACCTCCAAGTATGAACCCGATGTCTACTTCCCTGTCTTCACCGCTTTACAGGTACTGACGCTTACTTTATTCAACTAGATAAGTTAATGGCGTATAACGTGAATGGTCAAAAACTAAGATGAACAGGCATTTACTAAGTTACCGCGCATCTTTAGACCACATGAGGTGGGATAGTGGCCAAATGTTAGTTTATCTATACTAGTAATATAACGATTTCTATTCTTGTATGTATTGAAATAACTCAAAAACAACTGCACTGATTTCAAAAATTCTCTCACCATTAATTTTTAGGCTATACGTTTTAATTTCACGAAGTGGCAAGCGACAGCTAGTTCGTTATAAAACACTAGATCTCTCATGTATTGTTTTTAAATGTTGGTAACAATTTCGTAAAGTAAAGGAGACTAGCTTTCGCCCGCGACTCCGTCCGCGTGGAATTTAAAAAAACAAAAGTGAGTAGCCTATGTGTTCTTCCAGACTATCATTTACGTCTATGCCAAATTTCATCGAGATCCGTTCAGCTGTTTAGGCTACAAACTCTAACAAACATCCATCCATCCATCTATCCAACTAAACTTTCGCTTTTATAATATTAGTAAGAAGTAAGATTAGTAAGATGTAGCAGAGAGTGTATGTATAAGAGTACTAGCATAGCATTAATTATGAATCTGTGCACATAAAATATAATATAAATTCACTTATTAAATGTGACGGCCAAAGCCTAAAAGCATTTTATGCCTCTCAGCGGATGTAAAAATACTCCAATAGCGATACAACACACAATCACTTGACCTTATTACATTAATTTCAATTTGGAGTAAATTTTAATCAAGAGTAATTTGAATAATACATAACCTTGCAATTCTGTTTGCGCTATTTTTTAATCTTCACAATTCATGTTAAAATAAGTGCTAAAAATATTAGTATAAAAAGCCAACTCATCTATAATACTTTCTCCATATGTCAATTTGCGGTACTTATGTTTGTAATAATTTTATTAGCAAACTGGTTTAAACATAGCGACACTCAAACTAAACTTTGCTAGCCAAATAACATACTTGTAACAAATGTAACATAAAAACTCATTCAAAAGTTAAATTAAAATAGATTTGTAACCGGTTTTTTTCACCTAATTGAACTATCAAATAGCACAAAGATATTTGTTGGATTATAATAAAAACAATTGTGGTTATGTAATTAGGGTTTATTATAATTAATAATGTATTAAAATTAGTATATCGTATTGTTTTTGTTAATAAAAGACTAAATTAAACGTGTCATGTTACAGTTTTGTTTCTACGTTGGTTGGTTGAAGGTAGCCGAGGTTCTTATAAATCCCTTCGGCGAGGACGACGACGATATTGAATTGAACTGGCTTATTGACAGGCACATCAAGGTTCGTAAGTGTACCTAACTAAAAACTTTCTCTTTCAACCTTCAAAATAAACATGATTCATTTTTGAATTTCGACTGACCAAACTAAAGACGACATTAATTATATAATATAATGTTTATTAACAACTCATCTATTTTTTGGCTTCATCGAAAAATTATACGAAAATCTTGTACAGAAAATGTGTACAATTTTTATTGAGATTAAATATAAATCTATACTGATATTATAAAGAGGAAAGATATGTATTTTTGTATGTATTGAAATAACTCAAAAACTACAGGGTCGATTTCAAAAATTCTTTCACCATGAAAAAGCTACGTTATAACATAGGCTATGTTTTATATTATTTTTTAATTTCACGCGAACGGAGTCGCGGGCGAAAGCTAGTTCTTAATAACTTTTATATTAACGCCATCTAGTTGTAAAATATACAGTAACAGATTTTTTTAATGATATTTTATAGTCGTCTACCGAGATTCGACCTAGAAACTTTTTAATTACGTTATATACGGAAACTCCCTGTCGTATTTGTGACCTAATACACTACGAATGATAAATAACAGCCTTAGAAGCCAGAGCTTATTATTATAGTTTTTTTTTAATTAATTATTTTTCAGGCAGCATATATGATAGTGGATGAAATGCATGAAGAGCATCCCGAACTCCTTAAGGACCAGTATTGGGAGGAGGTGGTTCCTAAGGATTTGCCGTACACTGTCGCATCAGAACATTACCGACGTCATGAGCCGCCATGTTCCGCTGATCATTACAAAGTCAAAGCTGAAGACGCTGTATACGCTAATGTGCAAATACCAAGGAAAAGTAACGAAGAAACATACGCAGATTACGTAAGTGTAATTCTATATTGCCATATTGCGTTGCCAGACATTAGATTATAGAAATATATAGACTAGACATAGGGAACATTTTTTCACTGGTAACTTCTTTGTACGGTAATATATCAATGTCAAAATAGACACGCCGAGACACTTCTTATAGTGTTTAAATTATTTGTAATTTAGACAATCGGACATCAGGTAGCGTTAATGAGATTATGTGAAAAATGTTTCAAATGAAGAGTCAATTTTGCTTCCTCTATATATATTTTGTATCTCTGTTCGTTGTCTATGTTAAGACAATAATTTAAACGATTTGGATTAAAAACACACTTCCTGTTGCATATAACGTCTATGTTATCTTTATCTTCTTCTTACTAATATTATAAATGCGAAAGTTTAGATGGATGGATGGATAGATGGATATTTGTTAGAGTTTATAGCCTGAATTGCTGAATGGATCTCGATGAAATTTAGATATAGAGAGAATTTAGTATAGATGTAGAGGATAGTCTGGAAGAACACATAAGCTAAACGCTTTTGTTTTTTTTTAATTCCAAGCGGTAGGAGCCGCGGGTGAAAGCTCATTTATATATATTTAACTCGTTGCACATATAAATAGTTAATTTTTTTTAGGAGAGTGTTGATACGCCTTTAGTTGAGCGAAGAAAGAATTGGTTTCAAAGGCAAATATCTCGTATGGAATCTGTACGTTCAGCGTCTACCGCGTATTCTTCGGGAGGTCTCTTCGGAAGGAACCGCCACAACTCTGTCGTGTATTCTAGTCCTGAAGCTGGTCAGGCCACCGCTACGGTGCCTCCTCACCACAAGATGTCACTCTACGAACGATTAGTAGGAAGGAAATCGGTTCGTGGCCAACATAGGCAGAACTCCAAACATGGTAATATTACAGTTTATTATACCATGACATTGTAAAAACTGTATCTTATTGTTTACATTCCATAAATATTTCAATTGCAAATGGTAACCATGGCAACTTTGCCTTTTTCTGCTAATAGTGTTTGTCCCTTTTTCTCATGACGGTTTTAATAATTTATTTACCCCCTAAGTTTAATAGCGTGAAAATGTAGAGCCTAAAGCGTGTCGTATACGTAGGACTTTTAATTAAAAAGATAATTATTCATAAACATACTGAGATTATTCCTATGATGTGATCCTACATAACTAAGAAGTGTATTTATTATTATTATTATTGTATTGGTATAGAGTATAGATAGATAATGTGTACTACTTTTTTATTATGAACCGAACTGTTACATTAATCTGAATTTAAAGCTGTTAGCGTTTTAATTCTCATCATTTAATATATATTTTCAGGTGGACAAAAAAGCAATGGTTCCGCGATACCAATAACTCTCCGCAACCGACCACGAATTCCAACACCGGATGTTACCAAAGAGGTTATAGACCGCGAAAACAGACTCGCCGTTGGAATGCAGAATATGGGAGTTATAATGGCTCATCAGGGATATCAAAACGAAGTGCCCGTACTTGGTGCATTAGTTTTATCGCCTATACAAGAATTAGATAGTGGATCAGTGAATAATACACTCCACGCCGGTCAGCCGGGGACAACTGCACTCGCTCAAGCGGTGCTCTCTCCTAATATTTCGACAGGATTAGCGCCAATGTTGACTGCAGCTCCCGTTGTTTCCTCGGTCACGTTATCACCAATGGGTGTGTCTCAGTTGACTTTAGTGAACGGGTCCGCGCCAACCACGCCTCGTACTGAGCGAGGTAAAGGCGTGATTGCTACCCCCTTGTCTCCTCGTACCACAGTAGTCGAGGTAGCCTCGGACAGGGATAGTGAGCATAGCTCCACCAGTACGGCAACCGCCCCTGACTTCACGAGGAAACCAAACGGCTCCAAAAGAGGAGAAGTATATGTTTAACCTCGAATAGTGATAAAATCAACCGTCCATTTTTTGGTGCTTGAGATATTGTGATTGATATTTTATGTTTTTTTTTTGTTGTACAAAATTATAGCGTTTTGACTGACGATATGAATAGTGATAGTGTTTTTATCAAAATAGTGATGAAATTGTTTACTTGACTTGAATATCTATTTATGACATTGAATTTAAGCATAAACAGGGATTGAAATAGATAATACTTTAGATGAAAATACTGATGCGCGACACTAAGATATAGACAGGCTTTATGTTTATAATACATTTATTTTTGACCGACTTCCCAAAAGAAGGTGGTACTCAATTCGTCTGTGTTTTTTTGTTGTTATATACTTGTATTTTTAATTGACGCACACAAGATAGACGACGTAAAACAATGATTGTTAACCTTATTATATCTAACCTTTATCTATTGTATGTATTTAAAGTGAAAGACATAGGAAAATATGAATCTCTACTTATTAAATGTTTCTCAACTCTACAATTGTTAATCCACTACTAGTTTATATTAGAGATAAATTATATTTATATTACAATGCATACATTTTTGCGACATTAAACGATATTTTATCCAGTTTCATATAATTTTATACCCAAACAAGCAGTAGTAACTTACAATAAGTGAACTACCGAAAACTGTCAAAACTTATTATCATTATCATGAAAAAATTGAGAAAACGACTTTTTGTGGTGGTGTTTCGGAAGTAAAAACACATAGCTGTCATAAAACCCTAAGCATTGACATTAGCCGCAGGTTTCCCCCCTCTACTAATACCGACGGCGTCCCAAACTCCGTGACGTCATCGGCAAATTGCGCACAATTAATAAAGTAATCTATTCTAATATTATAAAGAGTAAATATTTGTATTTTTGTATGTATTGAAATAACTCAAAAACGACTTGGCCGATTTAAAAAATTCTTTCACCATTAAGAAGCTACGTTATCAGTCAGTAACATAGGCTATGTTTTTTGTTATTTGTTAATTTCACGCGGGCGAAGTCGCAATCAGCAGCTAGTATATTATGTTTTAAAACAATTGATTATGATTTCGGAATATATTTGTTTTATTTGATCGCAGTTTAAATAACAGAGATTGAAAGAGGAATTTTTGATTGTGTATATGTTAAAAAGCTTGCAAATCAGTTAATTTTATTAAAATCAGATAAGCAGAAAATATTGACGAACTTATATTTCGAAATACAACATTTTCATTATAAAATGTGCAGGGATATCTTGATAATGAAATTTACTATCATTTTGATCTTTTTCTAGTTCTGAACTGAAATTTCAAAGTTCATTATTATTCATTATTATATTAATTTTTGTACAGTACAGCTTTTTAATTATTGTATGACCAATTTTAGTTAACATACACTTAAAATTTTTAGAATCTCATATTAGGAAAGAGTTAAGAACTCATATTTGTGAATATTATTGTCTTGTATGTTTTATTATGTATATTGTAGATTATATTTCAGTCTGTGTAACATAGTTTCTCTTATATATTTATGAATGATTTTCTTAATTTTAAAAACTTAAGATTATAAATGTTTTCAACAGATATATTAGAAAATCTGATATCCTATAACTCAATGTCGGGTATTAGTACTTTTACCTTAGTTTTGTTAATGATTTGTAATAAAAAAAAAGAATTTATTATACTAAAGAATTTATAGATGAAAAGAATAAAAGATTTGCTTGAAGTACTTTTTTTTTAATTACCTTTTTTCTATAAATAATTCTACGATTTTTTGTCAAAAATGAATTTACATGTAAAACAATACAGCCATTAAAATTGCATTTGTTTTTACTGTAATCTATGATTTACAAAAACATAATCTTGTACTGAATTTCTGTATGGCTTTATTTGATTTAAAATCTAAGCCCTGTCTACTCTAAATAATAGTATTGATAAGGAAAGCTGGTGATAGTAAAAAATAAAAAATGTTTCAAATAATTTAAAAATTAAATTTATTAAAAATAGAGGAACTTTTTTCATGAATAAAAACAGAACAATATGTGAATCATTTTAAAATAATTCTTTTTAATTTTATTATTTTATGGTAACAATGATGAGTCAGGTTGTGCCATATGCCCATTATGCAGCGTAATATGTTATTTGTCTTCCGCTGAAAAAAAAAATGCCACAATTGATTACATATACATTCATAGAAATATATAAACTGGTACCAGGATAGTAACATCAGGGTCGGCACAGTATGTGATGCTCTTCCATACATTTCTATCAGCCGTCATATCTGAATCCACTCCCTTCTTAAGCATATCTTTCACACAATCCATCCATATTTCCTATCTTCCTCTACCTTTGTAGCCATCTGTATTCAATCTTAACACTTTCTGGTTTATGTCCCAACCTCTTATAATGTGTTAAGTGATTATAATATTGCATTGTAAGCATCAACATGAATTCTTGGTCAGAGATTGTGAACCAAATCAATGCAAATGTATACAGGGAGAACTTAAATTGTCAAATACTAACAAATAATAGGTACACTCAAAATATAACAAAATGTAGCACCTGTTATTTCAATGACTGTCGACCATATTCCACACAAAATCTTGAAATTGACAGAAGATTTGTATACTTTTCTAAAATATTTAATACATGGAAATAATTTTGATGGTAATCCCAACTGGCCATATTTATTACAACCGGATGTCCATACTGTATTATCCACCAGTTTTATAGCTGAGTGTTTTGACCCACAAGCTATATCAACAACATCTGTATAAAGAAGTGCTCCATTTTCATCGTAAACACCAATTAAATTCGGTATTGAATATTCAATTGGTTTTTCAATACACGGGTGAAGATCAAGACTGTCAAAAACACCAAGTTGGCCGTCATCATTCCAACCCCATGTGTAAGCATCTCCAAATTCACTTAGTACTAAACAATGATAACCACCAGCAGCAATCTTTGTTATTCTCATTCCAGCTAATGCATGCACTTCTTGAGGTTTATCCAAATCTTCAATATCACCATGGCCTAGTTGATACCTCCTATAAGAACATAGCTATCTTAACAAACATAAAAAATAATGTACCAGAATATTCATTTGCATTGAATTCCATCAGCAGATAACTAGATAATAAAATTATTAGTATGTTGGTAGACATTAGGCAACAGCTCAATGGTGAAGGAAACCACTGTGATGGAGCCTACACATATCTGCAAAGGAATTTGCAGATATGTGTAGCAAAGATATTTGTAGTCAACCAGGTAGAGGTAGACCTAGAGATAGATGGGTTGTAATTGTACTTGGCATGTAAGGTGGTATGATCAAGAAGGGAGTGGTGACAGAGATGACAGATGCTAAAGTAATTTGAAGAATGAGAACCTGGTGCACCAACCCTACAGTAGTAGGATAAGGTAGGCGAGATGATGATGAACCATCTTACATTGGGTAAACTTGAGTAAGTAAGAAGCTAAGGATTAGTCACTCCTTCTAGGTTCTGATGCCCTCAGTCAGGAAGTATAGTGAGCTGATGATACTTACTTTCCACTTCCCCATGTGTAGACAAGACCAAAATCAGTGAGGAGAATACAATGCTCATATCCACAAGCTATATCACAAACTGTTCCTAAACAATGCCTCGTATCCAAGTATTGTGGTGGCATTCCCATAAATACACAACCTTCATTTGTTAAAAAATATACAGATTTGTTTGATACCATCATCTTGACAACTTTTACATTATTGTTGTCTTTTTCCACCTTTCCTAGAGAATTAAACTCTAAATCCAGGAGATTAAATGTTGATATTTTATCAAATTCATTGCTCAATATCCATATTTTTAATCTTTTGGTATCTACTATGTAAAAAAAGTCGTCATTACCCGAAACCAATAAATCTGAAGCTTTAAATTCATTTTCACAGAATATATTCAGCCGTTTAACAACTTTCTCATTGTTATCCCAGGCACCAGATACATATAATTTATTTTGGCTCTGAAAAACATTGTAAGACCATGACATATGCGTTAATTTAAGATCTTTAGTGTTCAAATCATCGAATTCATGAGTCGGACTGTGGTTGTTTACCACTTTTTCAAACTTTTCTAAGATGGCACATTTAATAACCACTGCCCGAATAAGTTATTTCCAGAAACCATGTATAATGTTGACATTTTTACTTCTATACTCATAATATTTAGCTATATGTTAACACCATGAATAACGAGTTAAAAATGTTTCCATCAACCTATTTAAAACTATATTCATGTTTACATTTTGTTTACAAAATATTTGCAAGGATTAACAAATGACACTGACAGCTTATAAATGATAAGAAATGTATGGTGTTGCCATATTTATTTATTTAACACGTGAAAAATGGCTTTTCCTTCTTTTTTAATAGCAATTGTATTTAATTAAAGTCATGTGTCTTCGGTATCACTAAATAACTGAAAATTAAATATTATGTCATGTTACCATGGATCAGTTTGTTTTTCTTGGTCTAAATCAATATCGATTAAGAGAACTGTCATATCTCAACCATTTAGTCTATGCTTTTTGTCCTGTCTTCTTGTCTGTGTCAGTCACCATTTTATGCTATCTCGGTGTAAAGTGTTAGTACTTATCACTTTAAACTTGTGGTATTTTTAGTGTTTTCTCGTTGTTGTTGTTCGTGTTTATCATAATTTGGTAAAACCGGCGCAATAATAGTATCCGTCTCCAGAGCGCGGATCAAGGCTTCTGGTGAAATATTTCTGGCTATGAATGGTGCCAGTCTGTGTCGAGAAGTCCGAACTTAGAGGACAACTCGAGTAAATGCAAGTTACGCAGGCAGGTTAGTGGCTGCACATATTTTGTTATATTTATTTCATTGTAATTTATATCAGTTAAAAATTATAGACCTGATAACGCTGAAAAAGTTTGATTATGTGTATTTGAAATTAATCAATAGAGAACTTCTTTTCTTAATTTAGAAAATGGAAATTCGTGGCTTTGCAAATGAATAATCAAAAAAATCTTAAATTGTACACGATTCGACTAATCCGACATTTTGAGAAAAAGGGCAGAACTTTAATGTGTTAGTGCTGCCCCCAACCTTACTTGTCTTACAAACATTTTACACAGTTTATATGATAAATTATTATTTAAATAAATAAGACAAATTTTGTTGATCGAAATTTAGAAAACATGATTTAAGTAATTTATAATTAAAATACCTCTATGTTGATTTAGATATCAAAACATAATCATTTATTTTCTACTCTATTAAAACCAAAACCTTTTGGAATCCCTACATCAGTAGCAATTTTCTGTTCACAATATTCAATCTTAGTCCATATTATAAAGATGAAAGATTTGTGTTTATTTTTCCTGTAATTAAAAAACTATTGGTCTGATTATAAATATTCATTTTATCCCTAGAAAGCTTGTTTATCACATAGTTGGGTAGGCTTGAATATAAAAAATGCAACAGTTTTCAAAATATCAATTTTTAAAGAAATCTAGGAAAGATATGATTATATTGTGTTCAGCACCATCTATTGGTGTGTACCCTACACTATCTTTTATCTATATATCTAACTAGCCTGCTGCTTGCAACTTATCCCTGTGAAATTAAAAAATATAGCCTAAGTTACTCACTGATATCATAGCTTAGAGGTGAAAGAATTCTAAATCAGCCCAGTAGTTTTTGAGTTATATCAATACATACAAAATACATATCATTCCTCTTTATAATATTAGTATAGTAAAAGTAAACTTATTGATCAATGCACAGCCGAAACTACTAAGACCAGGACATGAAATTATGTATTGAGGTTTCTGTTAATATATTGGCATCCACTAAGAAAGTCTTTTACGAAATTCATCCCCTAAACATCTTAAATAGGGATCCAAAACTTGAATCAAGTAAGGAATTATTCTTTCTGCAGAATTACTTGTTGTTATTCAATCAATAGAATTTTCTTGAGAAGTGACTTAAACACTTTAAAATAAATAAAAGGTGATTTAGACTTTAAACAAGGAGAGAAAGTTACTTATGAACTTATAAACTCCATATTGACAGTCACTGGCAATAGGTAGTATCTTAAAATAACTGATTACCTTACCTAGCATCCTCCTTACTTGTCCACAGATCCGGGTACCCGCAAAAGATCAGGTGTGAGCGATCCAACACCACCAACCTGTGATAAAATGAAAAAGTTTATAAGATCTAAAATAGATAATGATGAAACTTCAAGCCGTTCATCACCACCTTCACCATCAGATCCAAATGATTCTAGCAATATGCCAAAGGAAAGCGTGAAACCTGAAGTACAGCCTCCATTGCCTCTAGATCCACCACCACCAGATGAACCACCAAATATGGAGATTGAATTAAAAAAAGAAATTGTTGACTCTGACTATCAGAGCCCCGATGAAGATTCTCCAGAGGCTGTGAGTCAAAATGAATCTGATGTAAAAACTGCTGAGGATGAGGAAGACTCTGGTAAACCAAAGCCAATGTGTAGAGATTTTATAAGAGGCACCTGTATTCGACCGGGAACATGCAAGTTCAGTCATAAATGTGATATATCACAACTAATTGGTGTTTATACATTCTGTAGAAACTACCAAAGTTCTGTTTGCACTCGCCCTAATTGCAAGTATGTGCATGCTACAGTGTTTGAAGAACAGCACTTTTATAGAACTGGTGAATTGCCAGCACATGCTTTGGTTCATCATAAGAAACACATAATGCCTCCGTTCTGAACTGAAATTTCAAAGTTCATTATTATACACAATTTACAGCTTTTTAATTTTTGTATGACCAATTTTAGTTAACATACAATTAAAATTTTTAGAATCTCATATTACGAAAGAGTTAAGAACTCATATATGTGAATATATAATGTCTTGTATGTTTTATTATGTATATTGTAGATTATATTTCAGTCTGTGTAACATAGTTTCTCTTATATATTTATGAATGATTTTCTTAATTTTAAAAACTTAAGATTATAAATGTTTTCAACAGATATATTAGAAAATCTGATATCCTATAACTCAATGTCGGGTATTAGTACTTTTACCTTAGTTTTGTTAATGATTTGTAATAAAAAAAAAGAATTTATTATACTAAAGAATTTATAGATGAAAAGAATTAAAGATTTGCTTGAAGTACTTTTTTTTTAATTACCTTTTTTCTATAAATAATTCTACGATTTTTTGTCAAAAATGAATTTACATGTAAAACAATACAGCCATTAAAATTGCATTTGTTTTTACTGTAATCTATGATTTACAAAAACATAATCTTGTACTGAATTTCTGTATGGCTTTATTTGATTTAAAATCTAAGCCCTGTCTACTCTAAATAATAGTATTGATAAGGAAAGCTGGTGATAGTAAAAAATAAAAAATGTTTCAAATAATTTAAAAATTAAATTTATTAAAAATAGAGGAACTTTTTTCATGAATAAAAACAGAACAATATGGGAATCATTTTAAAATAATTCTTTTTAATTTTATTATTTTATGGTAACAATGATGAGTCAGGTTGTGCCATATGCCCATTATGCAGCGTAATATGTTATTTGTCTTCCGCTGAAAAAAAAATGCCACAATTAATTACATATACATTCATAGAAATATATAAACTGGTACCAGGATAGTAACATCAGGGTCGGCACAGTATGTGCTGCTCATCCATACATTTCTATCAGCCATCATATCTGAATCCACTCCCTTCTTAAGCATATCCTCTTTCACACAATCCATCCATATTTCCTATCTTCCTCTACCTTTGTAGCCATCTGTATTCAATCTTAACACTTTCTGGTTTATGTCCCAACCTCTTATAATGTGTTAAGTGATTATAATATTGCATTGTAAGCATCAACATGAATTCTTGGTCAGAGATTGTGAACCAAATCAATGCAAATGTATACAGGGAGAACTTAAATTGTCAAATACTAACAAATAATAGGTACACTCAAAATATAACAAAATGTAGCACCTGTTATTTCAATGACTGTCGACCATATTCCACATAAAATCTTGAAATCGACAGAAGATTTGTATACTTTTCTAAAATATTTAATACATGGAAATAATTTTGATGGTAATCCCAACTGGCCATATTTATTACAACCGGATGTCCATACTGTATTATCCACCAGTTTTATAGCTGAGTGTTTTGACCCACAAGCTATATCAACAACATCTGTATAAAGAAGTGCTCCATTTTCATCGTAAACACCAATTAAATTCGGTATTGAATATTCAATTGGTTTTTCAATACACGGGTGAAGATCAAGACTGTCAAAAACACCAAGTTGGCCGTCATCATTCCAACCCCATGTGTAAGCATCTCCAAATTCACTTAGTACTAAACAATGATAACCACCAGCAGCAATCTTTGTTATTCTCATTCCAGCTAATGCATGCACTTCTTGAGGTTTATCAAAATCTTCAATATCACCATGGCCTAGTTGATACCTCCTATAAGAACATAGCGATCTTAACAAACTTAAAAAAATAATGTACCAGAATATTCATTTGCATTGAATTCCATCAGCAGATAACTAGATAATAAAATTATTAGTATGTTGGTAGACATTAGGCAACAGCTCAATGGTGAAGGAAACCACTGTGATGGAGCCTACACATATCTGCAAAGGAATTTGCAGATATGTGTAGCAAAGATATTTGTAGTCAACCAGGTAGAGGTAGACCTAGAGATAGATGGGTTGTAATTGTACTTGGCATGTAAGGTGGTATGATCAAGAAGGGAGTGGTGACAGAGATGACAGATGCTAAAGTAATTTGAAGAATGAGAACCTGGTGCACCAACCCTACAGTAGTAGGATAAGGTAGGCGAGATGATGATGAACCATCTTACACTGGGTAAACTTGAGTAAGTAAAAAGCTAAGGATTAGTCACTCCTTCTAGGTTCTGATGCCCTCAGTCAGGAAGTATAGTGAGCTGATGATACTTACTTTCCACTTCCCCATGTGTAGACAAGACCAAAATCAGTGAGGAGAATACAATGCTCATATCCACAAGCTATATCACAAACTGTTCCTAAACAATGCCTCGTATCCAAGTATTGTGGTGGCATTCCCATAAATACACAACCTTCATTTGTTAAAAAATATACAGATTTGTTTGATACCATCATCTTGACAACTTTTACATTATTGTTGTCTTTTTCCACCTTTCCTAGAGAATTAAACTCTAAATCCAGGAGATTAAATGTTGATATTTTATCAAATTCATTGCTCAATATCCATATTTTTAATCTTTTGGTATCTACTATGTAAAAAAAGTCGTCATTACCCGAAACCAATAAATCTGAAGCTTTAAATTCATTTTCACAGAATATATTCAGCCGTTTAACAACTTTCTCATTGTTATCCCAGGCACCAGATACATATAATTTATTTTGGCTCCGAAAAACATTGTAAGACCATGACATATGCGTTAATTTAAGATCTTTAGTGTTAAAATCATCGAATTCATGAGTCGGACTGTGGTTGTTTACCACTTTTTCAAACTTTTCTAAGATGGGCACATTTAATAACCACTGCCCGAATAAGTTATTTCCAGAAACCATGTATAATGTTGACATTTTTACTTCTATACTCATAATATTTAGCTATATGTTAACACCATGAATAACGAGTTAAAAATGTTTCCATCAACCTATTTAAAACTATATTCATGTTTACATTTTGTTTACAAAATATTTGCAAGGATTAACAAATGACACTGACAGCTTATAAATGATAAGAAATGTATGGTGTTGCCATATTTATTTATTTAACATGTGAAAAATGGCTTTTCCTTCTTTTTTAATAGCAATTGTATTTAATTAAAGTCATGTGTCTTCGGTATCACTAAATAACTGAAAATTAAATATTATGTCATGTTACCATGGATCAGTTTGTTTTTCTTGGTCTAAATCAATATCGATTAAGAGAACTGTCATATCTCAACCATTTAGTCTATGCTTTTTGTCCTGTCTTCTTGTCTGTGTCATCAACCATTTAGTCTATGCTTTTTGTCCTGTCTTCTTGTCTGTGTCAGTCACCATTTTATGCTATCTCGGTGTAAAGTGTTAGTACTTATCACTTTAAACTTGTGGTATTTTTAGTGTTTTCTCGTTGTTGTTGTTCGTGTTTATCATAATTTGGTAAAACCGGCGCAATAATAGTATCCGTCTTCAGAGCGCGGATCAAGGCTTCTGGTGAAATATTTCTGGCTATGAATGGTGCCAGTCTGTGTCGAGAAGTCCGAACATAGAGGACAACTCGAGTAAATGCAAGTTACGCAGGCAGGTTAGTGGCTGGACATATTTTGTTATATTTATTTCATTGTAATTTATATCAGTTAAAAATTATAGACCTGATAATGCTGAAAAAGTTTGATTATGTGTATTTGAAATTAATCAATAGAGAACTTCTTTTCTTAATTTAGAAAATGGAAATTCGTGGCTTTGCAAATGAATAATCAAAAAAATCTTAAATTGTACACGATTCGACTAATCCGACATTTTGAGAAAAAGGGCAGAACTTTAATGTGTTAGTGCTGCCCCCAACCTTACTTGTCTTACAAACATTTTACACAGTTTATATGATAAATTATTATTTAAATAAATAAGACAAATTTTGTTTGATCGAAATTTAGAAAACATGATTTAAGTAATTTATAATTAAAATACCTCTATGTTGATTTAGATATCAAAATATAATCATTTATTTTCTACTCTATTAAAACCAAAACCTTTTGGAATCCCTACATCAGTAGCAATTTTCTGTTCACAATATTCAATCTTAGTCCATATTATAAAGATGAAAGATTTGTGTTTATTTTTCCTGTAATTAAAAAACTATTGGTCTGATTATAAATATTCATTTTATCCCTAGAAAGCTTGTTTATCACATAGTTGGGTAGGCTTGAATATAAAAAATGCAACAGTTTTCAAAATATCAATTTTTAAAGAAATCTAGGAAAGATATGATTATATTGTGTTCAGCACCATCTATTGGTGTGTACCCTACACTATCTTTTATCTATATATCTAACTAGCCTGCTGCTTGCAACTTATCCCTGTGAAGTTAAAAAATATAGCCTAAGTTACTCACTGATATCATAGCTTAGAGGTGAAAGAATTCTAAATCAGCCCGGTAGTTTTTGAGTTATATCAATACATACAAAATACATATCATTCCTCTTTATAATATTAGTATAGTAAAAGTAAACTTATTGATCAATGCACAGCCGAAACTACTAAGACCAGGACATGAAATTATGTATTGAGGTTTCTGTTAATATATTGGCATCCACTAAGAAAGTCTTTTACGAAATTCATCCCCTAAACATCTTAAATAGGGATCCAAAACTTGAATCAAGTAAGGAATTATTCTTTCTGCAGAATTACTTGTTGTTATTCAATCAATAGAATTTTCTTGAGAAGTGACTTAAACATTTTAAAATAAATAAAAGATGATTTAGACTTTAAACAAGGGTAGAAAGTTACTTATGAACTTATAAACTCCATATTGACAGTCACTGGCAATAGGTAGTATCTTAAAATAACTGATTACCTTACCTAGCATCATCCTTACTTGTCCACAGATCCGGGTACCCGCAAAAGATCAGGTGTGAGCGATCCAACACCACCAACCTGTGATAAAATGAAAAAGTTTATAAGATCTAAAATAGATAATGATGAAACTTCAAGCCGTTCATCACCACCTTCACCATCAGATCCAAATGATTCTAGCAATATGCCAAAGGAAAGTGTGAAACCTGAAGTACAGCCTCCATTGCCTCTAGATCCACCACCACCAGATGAACCACCAAATATGGAGATTGAATTAAAAAAAGAAATTGTTGACTCTGACTATCAGAGCCCCGATGAAGATTCTCCAGAGGCTGTGAGTCAAAATGAATCTGATGTAAAAACTGCTGAGGATGAGGAAGACTCTGGTAAACCAAAGCCAATGTGTAGAGATTTTATAAGAGGCACCTGTATTCGACCGGGAACATGCAAGTTCAGTCATAAATGTGATATATCACAACTGATTGGTGTTTATACCTTCTGTAGAAACTACCAAAATTCTGTTTGCACTCGCCCTAATTGCAAGTATGTGCATGCTACAGTGTTTGAAGAACAGCACTTTTATAGAACTGGTGAATTGCCAGCACATGCTTTGGTTCATCATAAGAAACACATAATGCCTCCGCCGCCACCTCCTCCTCCCCCACAAGGTATGTTTAAATATCATTAATGACACAAGAATAATTATATCAAACAAAGTCTATTATATTTAACATGTATGTTTATATTTTTCTTAGAAACTCCAGCAAATAGTCAAGCGGTATTCAAGGTTCCCCAGATACCTCCATTACGTGTGAGGTAAGTGTCTATAAATTTATATGCTATTGGTACTGGAAAAAATTATGATATTTGACATTATATATTATTATGTTTCAGAATGAACAGACCCCCACCTCCTATAAGTTGCATTCCTACTAGCAAATTGGAAGCTCGGCCGTTTCCCGGTTTACGGGAGGCTCTATCGCCCGGCGCAGCGCCGTTGAAACGCGAATGGCCATGTGTTGATAGTTGTGAGTAACTTTGTATTGGAGACAACACCATTTCTCATATAAAAACTTAGTCACAAAGTGTAATAATCATACTTCATACTATCATACTAATATTATATTATAAATGCGAAAGTTTGGATGGATGGATGTTAGAGTTTGTAGCCTAAACGGCTGAACGGATTTCAACGAAATTTGGTATAGATGTAGAGCATAGTCTGGAAGAACACATAGGCTACTCACTTTTGTTTTATTAATTCCACGCGGACGGAGTCGCGCGCTAAAGCTAGTAACAATATATTTCTCAGGTTTCAATTATTTGTATGTTTAAATAAGTACTAAGTAAGATTGTTTAGTTTTTTAAACAAGGGTTTCCATTGCACAAATTGTATTACCTACTATTTAGTCTTGTTATAGCATTACTATATAAACTTGAGAAATTTTATAATAACATAATTTGCGAAACCTGAACTATGTTAATGGATAATAACAAGACTTTTGTCAGTTCCAGGTTCCTCCCGAGATGTTGCTCCTGATCCTGAAAACGGTCAAAAAAGATGCAGAAACTGTAAATACATCGAATTGAGGTTAGTTTAAATTGATTTTACAAAACTTTATTAAAATATTTTTCGTTTATAATTAGGTTTGGCTATAAATACTTCATGCTTGTAATAAAGCGATCGGTATTATATCTTTGTTCAAAATTCAATAAATTGTTTAATTACTGTAGCAGATTGAGCCATTGTCAAGTGTTCAAGTTAGTTGTTGCATGGAGTAAGTTGTAATATGCTTTTACAAACATTGCAACTCATAATTTCATGTTTGTACAGTATTTATAGCCAGACTAAACATTATATCCAGCGAAATGTGTACAATTGTTTGCCTTATTAGCTGAGCGAACATTCAGAAAGAAACTGTATGTTAGGATATTGATGCTTGCGTTTAGTTCTTCATAAGTTTGTATGTAGTCAGTACTTGTATGAGATTGTATACTAAAGATGAGTTTTATAAGCTAAGATAAGCATGGAAGTTGATCATAACAGTATAAAAATGTGAATGATGATATAAACTGCAGTGGGCCAGCGTGATTGACTAAGGCTTAGACATAATTTAAGCTAGAGGAATGAGGACACCTTTAACGGAAAGCTAGTGTTTGAGAACTATGATTGTGAATCAACTGAAAAAAAATTAAATATACAAGCTGCAATGACATTTTATTAAGCAGAAAGCAGCATTATGATGTAGAGAAAAAAATAAAGGCTTTTTTGTATATATGTGAGTGCAATATGCTTTTGAAAGTGAAAAAGATGTGTTAAAATAGATAACATAATTGATTAGTTCTAATATAGTTAGGGACTGTCCCACCAAATTGTAAATTATCTGATAACAATCCAACGTGTAAAATATGTGAAGGAAATATCGAATTTTGTTCTCTTATCTGACAGTGACGTAGATTTTAAGCTATCTGAGCCTCTATCAGCCAGTGGTGGGACAGGCCCTTAGAGCGACAAGTTATCTGACGCGGTAGGCGTAAGTAAAACTCCTTCCCTCCTTTTATGTCATTTTCTATGTCAATGTAGATTTTACATATTTTCTGACCAACCGATAGCAGCACCTCCCAAAGCTTACAGATAGTTATTTAACTATAAATTTAAATTAGTAATTCGCATTCTTACTCTATAAATAATTACTCTATTCCAACTTTAATCAAAAGTAGTTACTACTGTTACGTACATACGAGTACGTTGGAGTAAAGTACGAATACTACTGTACTATTAGATTATAGTATTGGTTTATATTTATTAAAACTCTACTACTCTCGTTTCAAGCTATTCAAGTCAAGTCTGTTAGTTTAGCTTTCTCATAATGAATCTATATCCTCAGCAAAAAATAAAAATCCTAGCCCCTCAATCAGCTACTTTATGGTGAGGGTTTTTTAATAATTTCTGTCAGGCAACACTGAGAGTCTCCTTATTCACCATTTAACATCTTTTAATTAGGCACTTAGTAAAAATTGTTTATTTAGTATAGGTATAATTAGTTGCTGGCGTGTAGCGAATTTTATTTTCTTCAGTTGTTAGAAGAATGCGACATATTTAAAAAAAATACGAATACCACTGAATCAGTTGACAGTGGTAGAGCCCGCTTTAACATCTTCGCACGAATGGGCGGACTCCCCCGGTGTAATACCACGACCACACAGAAGACAGACGTGAAGTGGAAACTATTCCGCGTACAGTCTGATGAGTGCGGTGCCGGAGGCCTAGTTTTAGTCCCTTTCCTTTCCCACCATTTTCTTATACGGAAAGGATGGGAAGGGGAAGTGGATTTGATGGTGGAGGAGACGCATAGCAAGGGGAAATAACCTGTGCATGTGCGTCTCCTCCGTTGATTAAGGGTAGGCAACGCATCTACATTTGCGGATGTATATGGGCAGCGATCGCTTCGATTTCTTTTACAGAGTATTAAGAAGTCTTAGTCTTATCAAAGTATCATTACTTTTTTAATGGGAAGCAGACCCGACAAAATTTGTTGTTCACTGAGTTGAACAAATCTCGATATATTTGCTTATAATCTCGATATTACAATGATATTATTTCAAAGTTACTTAGGAGGCAACGTATTGAAAATTGAAGAGAAAGTGAACGTCAAACAACCTAAATCTGATGTCCTCATTTCTAAGATACATACAACTTTTAGTGCAGTACGCATAAATAAAAAGGAGACATTCAAAACATCACACGAAAATGTCTATGTAAGCCGAGATTTGAGCCCACTGTCCGGCAGTGGAATTCTACGGTTTTTTTACTTCCGGGTGCTCCCGGGGATTGGAGCTAACACCAATTGAGCCGCTGCCTCATTGTTTTTTTATTTACTTGGAATTAAAGAACAACGCTGTGCGTGCAGACCCATAACTGTTTATTATTTTTGTTTAAACTGTTTATTTTGATTATGGTGGAAAAGAATGTTATTGTTATTATCTAAGTAGGTAATATGCCCATTTATTTCTATTCTATTTAATAAAGTCTCTTATTTTAAGAGAACAAATCGAATATATAATATTAGTTATTAGTCGTACGAATCGTCTAATTTTTTAACTTATACCATGTTCAAAATAAGCTTAAACGGCTATGAAATTGATAACCGAAATTTGTATTTTTTCATCAATATTTTTGATGTAACATCAGCAAAATAACTGCGTTAAGGACTGATGCCTTCCATGGCAACAATTTCGAATACACAAAAATGCTTTTTACCAATTTTCGCGTAAAAACACCATAAACAATGTTTAAAAAAAATCTGGCTACACGCATTATGTAATAAAATCTTTAATAGCGCATGCACACCTTTGACTGAACTTTGTTTAGTCGCGCTTTGATTCCTATGAGTTTATATGGAGGTGCGCACACTACTCGATTTATAGTTGTGCAACTAAACAGTTGAATGGGCTGTGAAACAATCGACAATAGCACAACAGTTGTGAGTTAGTTCAGTCAAAGGTGTTAACGCTTTAAATCTACTTAAGGAATAAAAATGCTCACTTGTAATGCTACAAATAAAAATTTACGAAGAATTATACGCATAAATGTAAAAAAAAAACTGACAGCATCAAAGAACAAAGAAGCAATGTTGATATGGTAACGGTAATTGTCAACAAAAACTTTCATCGTAAGATTTTTATCACTCTGTCTATGCCCGCCTGTATATAAACGTATAACTATCTCTTTTTTTAAAGAAGAATGGCAATATCGTTGTTATACAGGTGTTGGGCAGTGGAAACTCACCGTAAAAGTGTACTAACTGATTGCAGATTCTTACACGGAGAAGAAACACTGGTTCCGATGAATCATTTAAGGTAATAGGATCTGTATGAGATTTTATTTTCTCGAGTTTGAGAAAACTCAATAATCAAGTATTTTTATTTAATGTGGCAATGCTAGTTATAAAAAACGCGAATTCTTTTTTCAATATCAGCGCACAACGCAGAATGTAATTTGATAAGTCAAAGTTTTGCCGCGCGATTTTTTTTTTATGTTTCTGTACCGAATTGTGAGAAAGAGCGCTTTTATATCTTACAGAGCTGAGTTAATGAAAGAGAAGTGTGAAAAGTTGCAGAAGGCTTCATTAGAAATGCATAACCAAATAGATCTTCTAAATAAAAGGCGCGAGAAACTGTATTCGACGTTAATGACTTTGTTCAAACCAACGGTAAGCATACCTATATAAATATGATTAATTTATCCTCCCAAAGACAATGAACATTACATGTCTTTGATCTTAGTTATTTTAATGTAAACTGAAAAATAATAAATGTTTACTTTTTAGTCAACCAAATCGATTACAAGATTACATACTTTCCTAACATGCTTGCTTTTTAAATAATATTTCTATTTAGTTTATACTAAGCTCATTTTTGTTTTATCATTTCCTTGTGTTTTCATAAATCTTTGTCATTTATTATTCAGTTTATAAATATTTTATTATTTACTATTTTATATTATTTTTTTCTCATCAGACCTCATTGTTAACTATTATACTAACATCTTATAATTTTTTTACTAACTTCACTATCAATACCAACGAATATAATATGCTTTTTATTAAAAATACTAACTTTTTCATATGGAATGCTTTTTTAAAAAATGTTGGTTTTCTTTTAAAAATATTAACTAACATTTTACAAACTATTTGGCCAATATCTTTCTTATTTGCCGGTTGAGCATTCATAAAGCTTGTTCAAATTGTTTTGATTACAAATAATACTCTTCTCAATATCATTTGATAACTTTTTAAAATTAAACATCTAGTTATTTAAATGTACATTATTTTATTGACAGACCGGAGTAACTTATAAGGTTTATGATTGAAAATAATTAAGACTGAAAGACAGTATTAGGATAATTTGACATATTTATTATGGGAAATGCTTAATAAAGTTAATAAGGTATTAGCTCTTATTAGGCAAATCTTTATCTGCTGGAATAGGTGGATATTGACTGAGGTGACTGTATATTTTATATGAAAGAGATATCTTTGTCGCAAATGGATGTGAATGGAATGGGATAGTGTGAAAAAAAACATAATTCAAATACATCTAGTATGTACTATAGATATAGATAATGATAGTGATGTAGGCAGATGACGAAAGAATGAATAAATAATAAGAATAACTTCGTGGGTTGTTTTATAACAGAATTTTTTGTTTTTTCTAAAAATGACTATTTATAATTTTGATTAATGTGCGCCAAAAATAAAATAAAAAACCCTCTACATACCTAAAATAACAACTATTGCTTAAAACAATCATTTGAAGTAAATGTTTTTTCATATAGTTATAATTACCGTGAGCTTCCACTGCGCAAAACATTTTTTCTTTGTTTATGAAAAAAAATAAAACGAACAATATGTTTTCGTATTGTTCATGTTTCATATATTGGCGCATCTTCACGTGAAGCGCGTATGATAAAGAACGAACGTAATTGTCGTTCATACAACAATTAGCTTTTAAGATTTATTGTTGCTTGTCATGATCACGATTTCGATCAATCATAATAACGTTACAACATACTATTTAATTGTTAAGCACATGTTTTGTCACTTTATTCTTACCTTTTCACCGTCTAGCTTAAGATTATACAGTAGGGGGCGTCTAATCCTATCCTATTTTGATGAAATGTTTAACACTCGTAATTCAATTATGTTTAAAACTTGCCATAGAAATGTTGCTAATACGTATAAGAGCAGGCGCACGCCTTTGACTAAACGATCGCACAACTGTTGTGCAATTGTCGATTGTTTCGTAGGAAATTCAACTGTTTAGTCGCACAACTAAAAATCAAGCAGTGTGCGTCTTCATATAAGCTCATAGGAATCGAAGTATGGCTAAACAATTGTGCTATACTTTAGTCAAAGGTGTGCGTGCTCTTATGTTGACTGTTAGCTTTACGATATTCAATCCTAAGTGGGAAGTGAATTTGATTCTTTGACTGTACAGTATCGACCTTGACTTACCAAACATGACTAAAGATCATCAATGCGCTGATATTAGAAAGTGTAAAATCGGACGGTGTTTCTAAAATTGTGTTTCACTTCAAACTTTTGGATATACTTTAAACTTATCTATACTTAACCCTTAATTCGTTAGTGTCCAGTGTGACGAACAACTAATTTAATAAATCTACTGCAGTTTAAAGAAAAATACGTGAGTATTAGATTTTAGTGTGTTGGTAACATATAATATTTTTTTGCTACAACAAACTTCGTCGAATTAAAGGTTAAATATTATGTCTTAAGTCGTTGACCAAATGTCTGAGTATTTTAATTATTTATGGTCCATTTAGTTTATATCGATTCAATCGTGTTTACTGGTTTCAGGTACTATTAATGTATGTGATTTTCCAAACCAATACCTATATTTTGTAAACAAATATATTTTATATTTCATCGAAAAGTTTGTGAAAATAGCCAGATCAAGAAAAGTGTAACTTTATAAAAAATATTAATGGTGACGTAAAAAGTTGGTAGAAAATATTTTGAATTTACGAATTTTATGAAAATTTGAAATGATTTTTTTTTAATATAATTTAGCTGTTAATTTTGAACAACCTATATGTTTCACGTGTTATACTAACATAAAATAATGTTTGAATTAAAGATGTTCTAATAAATTTATTTTATTTCAGTACCAAACGAAAACCGCCACTGCCAGTGGATCGATATCCTCGCCGACTTCGGGAGAAAGGCAGACGGTAATAATCAAAATTCCCCTTTCCCCATTATCCGTTATATCATTAGATTGGCATCATGTGTATAACAAACTAGCTGTTCGCGTGAGGATTCATCCGCGTGAAATTATAAAAACTTTATTTTATTGTTTACATTTGTCAATTACAAATTATCAATAGCAAATGTCAAAATGACATGACATGGAATGACAAACCTTAGCAATCTTTCTTTCTTGATGTTGGCAGCAACTTATGGTCTCTTTCCCACATTAGGGTTTTTATCCAAAATATTTACCACCTAAGTTTAATGGCGTGAAAATATATAGCCTAAAGCGTGACGTAAGTATAGGGCTTTTTATTAAAAAAATAATTATTCGGAAATATGCTGTGATTGCAGACATCTTAGGCAACAAAGAAGTGTGTGTTTACGCTTTATTATAATAGTATAGAGTATAGATAGATATACGTTGCAAAACTGTTGGACGATTTAATGTTTTTTATTACTTTTTCAGTGGCTATTGGAACAGATGAGCAGTGCAATAAATTCCAACATAATTCCTGGAATACAGGAAGATGCAAGTAGGGTAAGTTTTACATAATTGATGTCTCGCAAATTATATTGATTTATTTTAAAAAAATCCGATAATTAATATTTTTAATGTTGTTTTAGCACATTATTCATGGTAATCCTGTTATGTCAAGCTTGGTAGCAAAATTACTGCAAGTATATAGACAACATATGCTCTCAGATCCTACTAGAAAAACATAACGAAGGTTAATACCGTGTAGACGTGTAGATAAACTTAGAAAAGATGTATTTAATCAATATCCATACAAAATTCACTGTGTTTATATGCTTTGCATATTTATAATCTTTTATATTATACTGTACATAACTAGTCGCTCCCTCATTACAAATTGTATGCTTTATCACAAAATTGAACATCTATTATTAGCTTTAAATGTGCATTTTCGAAATAAATATAAAAAAAAAGTTTTTTCTATAAGTTTTTTGGGCCCACCGGTGTAGTGATGTGTAATAGTACATATGGATATGTATGTAGTATATAGGATATGTTTTTTTTAATAATCTGTATATAATTGAAACAGTTTTATAAGGCTAACATTTAGAATTAGATAAAATAATCGTTAATTTTGAGGTTAAACATGCTAATTTAAACTGTAATCATAATAAAATAGTCTTTTATTAAAGATTTCTACATTTATACATTTATTATTATAAAAAATGTCTACAATATTAGGGTTTTTTTCATATTTATATTTGATATACACCACCATGTGGGCCCAAAGATGTTCTTTAGTTGTAAATGAACGTTAATATTAAATAAGTCAACTAGAAATTTATAGGATTTTCAATATGTTTTAAACAACAAAAACTTCAGATGGATAAGTTTTCTATTTCAGATTTTCTCTAGATTAAGAATAATATTAAAATGTAGATTTTGATTAGTCATTCGACATTCATCATTAAGTCATTCATGTTTAAGTTTTATCGTTATTATCTCTAGATATAAGTGTAATGCAATATTTTTAAGTATACTTAGATCTGGCTGTAACAGTAGTAATCATTTCACAAATAAATTACTGAAAATCATACTAATATTATAAATGAGAAAGTTTAGATGGATGGATGGATGTTTGTTAGAGTTTGTAGCCTAAACGGCTGAACGGATTTCGATGAAATTTGGTGTAGATGTAGAGGATAGTCTGGAAGAACACATAGGCTACTCACTTTCATTTTTATAATAACGCGGACGGAGTCGCGGGCGAAAGCTAGTATTTATATAATTCTAAAGTTAAAAATAACTATAGCCTAACCAAGTAGATGCGCTTCAATCTGTTTCACTACACTGCATTCTATATGTACGAAAATAAATTAGTTCCATATTTTTCCGCAATATGGCGAAGGTTTGTGTTTCTTGGTCAGGCAGGTCAGGAATCGCATTTTTTATTTATGATTAATTTAAGATATCCAGTATTTTAAAAGAACATCAAGTATTTGAGTTATAACTCTAACATCCATCTAAGCATATATTCTTAGATGGATATTTGAATAGTTTGAATTAATTTTCAACGGCTGAATGTTTTTTATACATTTTAACTCATACCGTTATAAACATCTTTTGACATAAGACAACTTGAAATCTATCAAGAGTGTATTTTTTATATCCTGTAACCTCCTGGTTTGTTTTAGTTCATTTTTTTTAATTCGTTTCTTTCATACATCAGACCTTAAATCACATTTGTCACGTAAAATAAAACTTGCCATACCAATAATCAATTTTAAAATTGTATAATTAATGTTAAGGCTTTTGATGTAAGTGTAGTATTTTCTTACGTATTATTGGTGTCTAACATATAAACAAAAAATCGATACTCATTTAAAATATGTATAACATTAAGTATTATTCATCTACTTTTAAACATTATTGATGTTCCTTATGTATATTAGTAAACGATAAAAACATCTCAATATGTTGTTTTATTTATATAAATTGTTAAGACTGAAACGAAAAGTAAATAAGGTAAGTAAAAGTAAAGTAAATAATGCCATCCGTTATTTACTTAGATTTTTCAAAAATAATTTCGACAATATGATTCTATCGTGTTTGGTTAGTCGAACCCTTGTTTCTGTTTCGCAGAAATATAATAGTTATAAATTTACCGATTACTTTTGTTTTTAATTTTTGATATTTTACCAACCAAATAAAATTATTCAGATTATTACAAACGGCTCTGTGGCGCAACGGATAACGCGTCTGACTACGGATCAGAAGATTCCAGGTTCGAATCCTGGCAGAGTCGCGTCTTTTTTTAATTTATTTTATTGTTTACATTTGTCAAATTATCAATAGCAAATGTCAAAATGACATGACATGACAAACCTTAGCAATCTTTCTTGATGTTGGCAGCAACTTATGGTCTCTTTCCCACATTAGGGTTTTTATCCAAAATATTTACCCTCTAAGTTTAATGGCGTGAAAATATAAAAACTTTATTTTATTGTTTACATTTGTCAAATTATCAATAGCAAATGTCAAAATGACATGACATGACAAACCTTAGCAATCTTTCTTGATGTTGGCAGCAACTTATGGTCTCTTTCCCACATTAGGGTTTTTATCCAAAATATTTACCCTCTAAGTTTAATGGCGTGAAAATATAAAAACTTTATTTTATTGTTTACATTTGTCAAATTATCAATAGCAAATGTCAAAATGACATGACATGACAAACCTTAGCAATCTTTCTTGATGTTGGCAGCAACTTATGGTCTCTTTCCCACATTAGGGTTTTTATCCAAAATATTTACCCTCTAAGTTTAATGGCGTGAAAATATAAAAACTTTATTTTATTGTTTACATTTGTCAAATTATCAATAGCAAATGTCAAAATGACATGACATGACAAACCTTAGCAATCTTTCTTGATGTTGGCAGCAACTTATGGTCTCTTTCCCACATTAGGGTTTTTATCCAAAATATTTACCCTCTAAGTTTAATGGCGTGAAAATATAAAAACTTTATTTTATTGTTTACATTTGTCAAATTATCAATAGCAAATGTCAAAATGACATGACATGACAAACCTTAGCAATCTTTCTTGATGTTGGCAGCAACTTATGGTCTCTTTCCCACATTAGGGTTTTTATCCAAAATATTTACCCTCTAAGTTTAATGGCGTGAAAATATAAAAACTTTATTTTATTGTTTACATTTGTCAAATTATCAATAGCAAATGTCAAAATGACATGACATGACAAACCTTAGCAATCTTTCTTGATGTTGGCAGCAACTTATGGTCTCTTTCCCACATTAGGGTTTTTATCCAAAATATTTACCCTCTAAGTTTAATGGCGTGAAAATATAAAAACTTTATTTTATTGTTTACATTTGTCAAATTATCAATAGCAAATGTCAAAATGACATGACATGACAAACCTTAGCAATCTTTCTTGATGTTGGCAGCAACTTATGGTCTCTTTCCCACATTAGGGTTTTTATCCAAAATATTTACCCTCTAAGTTTAATGGCGTGAAAATATAAAAACTTTATTTTATTGTTTACATTTGTCAAATTATCAATAGCAAATGTCAAAATGACATGACATGACAAACCTTAGCAATCTTTCTTGATGTTGGCAGCAACTTATGGTCTCTTTCCCACATTAGGGTTTTTATCCAAAATATTTACCCTCTAAGTTTAATGGCGTGAAAATATAAAAACTTTATTTTATTGTTTACATTTGTCAAATTATCAATAGCAAATGTCAAAATGACATGACATGACAAACCTTAGCAATCTTTCTTGATGTTGGCAGCAACTTATGGTCTCTTTCCCACATTAGGGTTTTTATCCAAAATATTTACCCTCTAAGTTTAATGGCGTGAAAATATAAAAACTTTATTTTATTGTTTACATTTGTCAAATTGTCAATAGCAACTGTCAAAATGACATGACATGACAAACCTTAGCAATCTTTCTTGATGTTGGCAGCAACTTATGGTCTCTTTCCCACATTAGGGTTTTTATCCAAAATATTTACCCTCTAAGTTTAATGGCGTGAAAATATAAAAACTTTATTTTATTGTTTACATTTGTCAAATTATCAATAGCAAATGTCAAAATGACATGACATGACAAACCTTAGCAATCTTTCTTGATGTTGGCAGCAACTTATGGTCTCTTTCCCACATTAGGGTTTTTATCCAAAATATTTACCCTCTAAGTTTAATGGCGTGAAAATATATAGCCTAAAGCAAGACGTAAGTGTAGGGCTTTTTATTAAAAAAAATACTTATTCAAAAATATGCTGTAATTGGTGACATCTTAGGCAACAAAGAAGTGTGTGTTTACGCTTTATTATAATAGTATAGAAGTATAGATAGATATTAGCAAAACCAAGTAGCAGCGTAGAGGCTTGGTCTTTATGTGTAATTTTAGATTGATTGAAATTAAATAAATAATCACTACGAACATTTAACAGCATTTAATAGATCCATTAATCATTACGATCAAATGGGATTTGATGATAGGCAATTACTTATGGGATCTTGGAACCAAAACATCACAGATGATGAAGGTAACACAAGCTATATCAAACTAGAAAATAGCAGTAAATCGTACATTTTTAAACATTTTTGTTCTAATATCGATACCTCAAATCATCATCTCCCCTACCTTATCCTACTACCGTAGAGTCAACGCGCCGGATTTTCGTCCTCCAAATAACTCTATCGTCCGTCATCTCAGTCACCACACCCTTCTTGGTCATATCATATATGTATTTAAATGCACGATACAAAATACATTGTGTTAAAAGTATTTTAAATACAAAATACGTCATCATCATCTTTCTCCTTATCCTACTCCCGTAGGGTCGGCGCAACAGGTTTTTGTCCTCCACATAACTCTATCATCCGTTATCTCAGTCATCACTCCCTTTTTGATCATGTCACCTTTCACGCAATCCATCCATCTCTTACTAGGTCTTCCTCTACCGATGTACCCTTCCACACTCATAACTAACGTTCTCCTTGTAACATGCGATTCATCCCTCCTCATAACATGCCCATACCATGCCAACCTTTTACTCCTTACCTTCTCTACCACTGGGACTACTCTCAAACTTCCACTTAACTTTAAATATAATACAAAATACGCATTTTGTATATTGTATCTGTATTTCAAATACAATGTATCTAGATAAGTAACTTCTCTGAGTGTAACCGATAATGATAGATTTTAGTGTGTCAAGTCTATTAGTTTAAAGATATTTAAGTTTCAGAAGATGTCGGTGAACCATATAGTCTATACGTTGTTAATTCAATGGATAGAGCTAAATGCGTTAACTTTATGGCTCCGGTGGTGGACTTGAGAAGTTATGAACATTGTTTTACTTTACAGGACTCAGATCAGTTTAATTTATGTAAGTGTAATATAGAAAACATTGTCACCGTAACCGCTACATGTAATATTTTTTTTGAAAAGATCATTTCTCCCTACAAAACAAGAGAATCGAATTAAACTGGTCTGTATGTTAATTCTAAGCAGTTATTTAGAAACAACAGCTTTTTATAAGGTATTAGCTGTTGCCCACGACTTCGTCCGCGTGGAGTTTAAAAGTTCAAAACTTACGTTCTCCCCTTTTTTAACCTATTACCTAAAGTATTATCATAGTAGTAATCAACATTATAACAGAAATCTACTGATGCCAGATTCCAAATTTCTAAGCCCGTTAGATTGTGAGCTGATTTTTCGGTTAGGTACTTATTGTTTGTATTCGCGATATCTTCTTAAGTATTCGTCCAATTTAAATAATGGAAAGGACAATTTTATTCTACATTAAATTCTCCTGACAACAAACGCATTTATTTGGATAAGGATTAATATCGAAACCAATAAAATTTAGGCAGCGTAAGCCGAGAAAAGTTAAAATTTAGTAATTTTTTAATGCCGCGGTCCAGAAATTCGCTTTTTTATTAATAGTTCCTAATCAAACATAGCCTATGTTACTAACAGATAAATTACCTTTCTAATGGTGAAAGAATTTTTAAAATCGGCCTAGTAGTTTTTAGGTGAATCAAATACATACAAAAATACAAATCTTTCCTCTTTATAATATTAGTATAAATATAGAAGTATAGATTGTAAAATTATAGTATTATAAATTAGTATATATAGTTGAATAGTAATATAGTAATAGTATGAATGGTATTATATAATAGTATATAGTATAGATATAGATTTGATAAAATGTTTCAGACCATGGTGCGGCACTACTAAACGCTTACGATGTCTTTGGCATATTCTCGTGGGGAGAGAGACAAAATAAAATATTTCCCTTTGTAATATTACGGATTGCTGATTTTAAAGAGTGGCTTAAAGATGTTATTATTTTAAACAACGCTGTGTAAAACAACTTTGTTGTTTGTATTTTCCGAATAAAATGTTTAAACGGTTTTACCACCCATAATTTTCTACTGATTTTAACAATCCTACACGTATTTTCGTAAAAAAGTAGACCCTCTTTTATCGTCCCGGATAAGCATCACAGTACAGTTGTAAATATCAACTAGTTAATCCACTAGTTATAAAACGACGATTAATGATTCGTTTTGTTGACGGCAAAATCATTAACGACCCATCCCTATTTTTTGACAAAATTCAGGGAATCGCCTAGATCTTATTAGGGGTTACCAGTGCGAAAAATGTCCTTATTTTTAAGGAAACTCTTTCATTTTAAATACAAAACTCATAAAGTGAAAGTGAAGGATTTAAGAAAAACCAAGTAATAAGAGAACAGAACATATTCTATAATGGGGGTGTATCGTGTTTCAAATTCATATAAAGTTTGGCTTTAAACATAATGGACAGTATTTGAAGAAATATTTTTTTAATAGCTAAATTATTAAATACAGTCAATTAATAGTACACTATTTATTAACCGCTCTTTCACATCAGCCTTAATCGCTCTTTCACTATTTACCGAGTGAGCAAGATAGCTGTGCACGAATGCCAGGGCAAATGAGACGGCTGTAGAGATACTCGTGCCTGGTTGAAACCCATGCGCAAATCACAGTGCTGCAAGGGTCCACATTTTGTATATATGTGACGTATTTAGCAATAACTGGCGTAGATTAGGGGAAATTTTACAACAACTTTTGGTTAAGTATTTTTTTATTGACATTCTTAACTATGAATTTTTTTTATTATTATTTTCATGTAAGTATGCGGGTTATCTATATGATAGAAGCAATTCCAAAAAATAGTACACACGTCTAATGATGATAATCAGTTCTCTGCCGGTTTCATCAATAAATCATCACACATCATATATTATGCGAATATCGGAAACATAGAAATAGCAACATTTGCCGTGCTGCTGCCGGTTCTGTATTGGTCAATATACGACGCTGTCAAAATGAGATGGCTATTTCGCATCTTTTCGGACTGCCAAAGATCCTAATTGAATCGAATTGCACTGAGTTAAATACCCTAAGATACCAAAGTGATTTTCAAATATTATGAGAACGTAAGTAGAATCTATAATAAATTAGTATTGTTTATCTGTTAGCAAAATATTTTAACAATTTCTTTATCCTGTATGATTTTATAAATGCTTTGCCTAATTTGGTCTCTATTTATACCAAAGTAATGCGCTGATGAAGCAATATTTTTTCTTTTCGATTTTAAGTTTTTTTGAATACCTTCGTTTTATACTTTTTCTATGATGAACGCATTCGTTTTAAAGTCGATGTTACCATTAACTAGGTTTAGGTTCTATCTTACTAATATTATAAATGCGAAGGTTTGGATGGATGGATGGATGTTTGTTAGAGTTTGTAGCCTAAACGGTGGGACAGATCTTGATGAAATTTGGCATAGATGTAGAGGGTAGTCTAGAAGAACACAAGAGCTACTTTTGTTTCTTCTAATTCCACGCAAAAAGGATTGCGCGCGAAAGCTAGTTTCTCATAAAGTTACTATAGTTTGTCTAAATAAGGGTGATTAGTTAGACAATTCATTTGATAATTTAGTAGGGATAGATTGTATAAATTCAGGTATTAATCTTTTCGAAATTCGATTTTTACTTTCATAGAAGTTCGAATCAATAGATCACGGTTATGCCTTATGGATTAAAAATATTATAAAAAAAAAACACTATTTCTTTCATTCGGTTCGTCAAAATCAAATGTATAATTGAAAAATACAGAACATATAAAAAGAATCATCGTAGATAGATATTTATTACTAATACGGTCGTGCATAATCTAAGTGGAATTCGTTAATATTATTGTCATCGCTATCTCTGTATTCACTACTAGATCCGTTCCTTAATTTAATTAATAGGTAAGTAATAATTTTATTTCGATATTGTTTTATGTTTAAACCGAATATCGATAATTCACAGTTATTCGGTATGCGCTTATATCCGTCACTATGATACCCGTCTATTAAGTACGGCATTAACCTTCATACAAATATTATTCGATATTTTGTACGCGTGATTAATCAAACTTATTTAGACAAACAAACTATATGGGGGACCAAGGTCTATTGGCATCCAGCATTTTTTGAAAATAAAAATGACAATTAAATGTCAATATATGTATTAGTGACATAGTCTGTCAGTTCACTTCGGGTCATAAATTTCAGCATTTTGTATGGTTTTTTTATGTTATTTCATGAAAATAATAATAATAATGAAGGTGTTTAAAAGTAGTTTAAGAGAGGTATTTTTGAAGTGGGGAGTCCAGTAAATACATTTGAAAATATGAATCATCTTGTGCTTGTTGCAATGAGAATGTGTTACCATTTGTTAATTCACGAAATTCCCTAACTACGAAGGGAACGCATGCATAATATGTTTAGTTTTGTAATTTCAAAAAATTGTTATATAGTTTTTAACTTATAAATATTTCGCTGATAGTTATTTTATTACCTATTCATTTCAAATTGCAGTGATCTAACCCTTAGTTGTAATGTATTTTTTTCAACTGGAAGCATCGCCTTGATGACATAAAATCAACAAGGATTTTAGTTTTTAACGTACATATTTTCTTATATAATAAGGAAATTACTGTGTGTGCTTAGAAATATAACAAAAAACCTGGCTGCCTGGTGATTTTAAAACGCACCGTTCAAACCACTGCGCTTGGCATACCCTTAGTTTGAACTTTGCGTTGATTGTAAACAACAAATAATCATTAAGATTTATATTATTCTCTAGATAAGCACTAAGACAATGTATCTTGAGCAATTCAATTTGTCTATCGAGCATTGCTAAATGTTTGCTACAAAAGTTCTTTAGCTATAGTCTTCTCCCCGACAAACGAAGTCAAAAGCATTTTCTAGTTACATTGTAAGGTACAAGTACTTCCTTTCAGAATTTGCGTTTTTATTTTCAAAAGGAAAGAATTTCCCTTTGATGTGGAGATAATACCTTGCTGGTAACAATAAATGCTCAGAGGCGCCCTCCTGTCAATGTCAAAAAGATGCCACAATATCCTTGTAGACCCATATCATTTTATAATTTGCAAGATAATATTTTAATTTAAAGGTCGAAAGTGGGGCTATTATATTCGTTTGCGATAAGCTTTTTTTTAAGATTTTATTAACTTACCAAGGGAACTTTATATATAGGAAATTCAACTTTACGAATATTATTCAATTAGATATGACATAACTCGAAGAGAATTAAAAAAAATCGACACTGTTTCTAATATTCAAAAACTTGCGATTTATATGGAAGAAATATTTTTCAAAATAGTTATTGCATTTTGGTTTTTCTCAAAAACAGAAATAATGGCCACATTTGACTAATTCCCTAAAATAGAGAAAAACAAATCTTTGATTGGTTCGCGATTTCAGACAAAAACACATACAAAATTTCTAAAAATTTAATTATTTATGAATATATAATCCCAATATAAATGTTAACTAATCTTAAAACATAATTATTGCACTTCTCAACAAAATTTATACAATTTAAATGGCACGATCAGAGTCGCGATTATCTTGACTAATCTTGACATTCAATATGGCGGCATGTCGTCAGTGCTATGCTGTGTCGTGGTGAGATTTGTTAATTTATTGGTTTTGTGGCTGTTCCTTGCTATTCGTTATCCGTTAAATTTTGCAAAAAAATGTTGTTGAAGAATTTACATTATGCGGCTTGCTATTTACTTTAGGTGATTTAGTTAATTGAGTTGAGGGGTGGCGAACTTCGTTATAATTTCTGTAGACATCTAACTACATAGAATAAAACGAAGAGTAGTAGTACTCCGACGCTTTATTATATCGTACATATCCACTATATTACGGTTATATATGTATTTCAAGTGTAGTCGATTATCGGTATAGTAGTATCCAATTGCGGCTCTTGTTGGATGGCGCTTTCGATTTTTTGATTTCTCAATTTTTCATACCGTATTATAGACGATTTATAAATGTATCGATTTGTATATGTAGACTTAATATATTTATCTTTTAATGTAGCTCCGATTTATAATACGTAAAAATAAATCATACAAGTCTTATTCGATTTTAAATTTCTATTACTTTTTTTGTTTCGTTACGTTTTTGATATTATAATATTAAAATACGATTATTGTTTTGCAGAAAATAATTATTCCAAATTTAAAGATCTAATAGATTTTTTTTACATACCTATAGGAAGTCAAGTTTAACAAAATATCAGCAGTGAAATAAGCACTAGCAGTGCTTCGATTCAGCAAGCATTGAAGACATCTGAGGATATAGTGTGACATGATCCTATCTAGTTTTAATCTTCAATGTAATTGGTGATAAATTGTGACTTTACAAGAATTCAATGGTGTTCTGAACTTAGAGAATTAGAAAGTGTGACTTGCGTTTTTTAAACATATATACCATTATTAGGAGTAACATCATACAATTACAAGTTTCTGTGATATATTGGTACATAAATACTGAGTTTTTCGACTTATATACAAAGAGAGCAATAAGAAGAAATGTCCGGTAATCCTCAGTGGAAAATGTTCCAGCCGTCAGATTCACACTCCTCCCCCTTACAGGATATATTAGATCTTCAGCATCCCAATATGCAAAACAAACAAGTGTTCCGTACTGGTGAATATCTTATTATATATTATGATTTCATTTTGATACTATTTATGTTTCATGTAACCATTTCTTTTTTTTTATTTAACCACATCCAACAACTATTCCATCTAACTCATATTGCTACTTCAATCTATGGGAATATTTATTATAGTGAGACATATAGCTTAAGCAATTAACTACAATAGCTTAGCTTACTATAGAAATATAATTCAAGTTCTTCCATGCTTTGTTTATCATCATTCATCATTTCATGTTTCACATCTACCAGTTTGTAAAATAATTGGCATTTGGCATAGTCCTGGCACACATTGTCACTTCTAAAGTCTATGTATAATTTCATTCTTGTCTGTTACAAGTATCTGTAGAACTACCTTTGATATAAGTCTACAAAATCCTTTTAAAGCACTGTCACTGTTGAACATAAATTCCTGTTTTCTACTTCTATAATTTTTCCAATTTCAACATCCCAAAGCAGCAAATCGTATATCTTACAAAAATACTTTTGCAAAAAAGTGTAAAAGATTTTACAGACTTCTAAACTGAACAAAATAGATCTGTTTACAATAATAACGTAGTGTAGAAATTTGAGTAAACACTGGTTAACATTGACCTTGACAATTCATAAATATACAGGAACTGCTTTGTATAATCTCAAAAGCATTATTTAAATTTGATACGTAACAGCAAATTGATGCGAATATTCTACATATGTTGACAGAATTACGAATAATTTGTAAATCTGATAGTACAAAGTTGCCTGCGAAAATCGCTTGAACTGTTGCGAATTTTTTGAACATAAACCCGAGCGAAAGAATTAGATTTTATTATTTTTAAAAAGTTAATAAGTTGTAATTTTAATTTAAATAAAAGTTTATTTCTTATTCAATATTGGTTATAATTTGTTTATTTTATGTTTGTAGATATGAGGTTTAATTTTTTTTTTAATTTCATATTAAATTTCTCATATAATATTTGTATCCAACCAGCGGAACACAATAGATTACTAATTTTGATAGATTGTATATATTAAAGTTTTATTCAGGGTTATTGATAATTAGACGTATTCCCGTTAGGACGTAATAGAGGGGATCATTTGTGATAATTTTGACCCCTATATGCATTATTCCAAAATTAACCGCTTTCCAGTAATCTTGATTTTACGATTTTCTCAAAATAAGTATAAAATCCCAAAACTCCCCAAACATAACTTAATTTTTTCTTCAGTTTTATAAAAACCATTAAACACTGATTATTTTACAATATAAAATATCGTAAAACAAAGATTCATCGAAAACGGTTAATTTTAGTATAATGCATATAAGGGTCAAAATTATCATAAGTGATCCCCAATAACCCTGTATATGGATTTTAAAAATAACATTAATTATTCACCAATCCTTATGTTTAACTCTCTTTCAATAATTCTTCTGAATACCTTTTTAATAAGTAATACGAGAAAAAAATCATCAACAACTAAGTTAGTCAAAGTTTGAAACATTCATTATCACCAAGTTCATTTCACACATTTTAGTATCAAGATAGCACTAGTATGTACCTAGGTTTTTTACACAGAGCTTGTATGTCCTAGCTGCCATTAGACTATCCAACATCATATAGACATTTATAGGTTAAAGAGCAATCATATTTCATTTTTTTATTCTTAACAAAGGCACTGGTGGTGGGTCTAATTCACTTTAGTCTTCTTTAATTCCTATTTTATAAATTAAACATCTTACTAAATTACTAATAAAAATTATCCACTAATATTACATAGACAAATGCTTTTTAGTTTTTTTACCAAGATTATTAAATCACATAATTTCTAACAGTACAGCTATCTGTACATTGGGTACCAACCAGACTTAAAAGAAGATGTATTATGTAATAGAAATATGTATACTGAAAATAGAAATTTATCTAAAGGGGCAATTGTAAGTCCCAAGATTTTAAATAAAAATGGAAAAGAGACGCGTCAACATATGAGAATAAGACTAGTGAAACTGCTTGAGGTCTGTGTTTCTGCCCGTTGCCTCTTGCCACCCCCATGTTTAGAGTAGTATTGACATGGATCAAAAAGAGATCTAAGATTCCAATTATCAACTACTCTAACTTATTTTAATTTGCTTGGCTCAAATTCATTTTAACATTTGAACTATATAGCTTTGTTAAGAGCATGTGTAGATTGTTTCTTGTTGCATATTTTTCATTTTGACTTTTTTTAAAGGTACTTACAGCAGTGAGTACCCTAGTTCGCCTAGAGATACATTTAACAATATGAACAAGTCAAACGGTGGGAATCGATATTCGCTCAATAATTATAACCTAGACGGCTGCCCAATGGGGGACTCCGCTGGTGCCTATTCGTCCAGCTCCACCAATAATACTTCATCTAATTATGATTCCATGAACTGCCCCTCTATAAGGGAGACTGGAATAATAGAGAAGCTACTGGTGAGTTGTCATTTTCTATAACAATGATGTTCCATTGTAAGTCACAGTCAAACATTATTGTGTTGTTTTGAAGCTTTATTTTTCTGCCTATATGAAATCAGAATGGAGATCGACTGTAATTCTGTATTATGTTAAAAGTAATTATTGTTCCAGCATTCGTACGGGTTTATACAATGTTGCGAAAGACAGGCCCGTTTGTTCTTTCACTTCAGCCAGTTTAGTGGCAATATTGAACACCTTAAAATTGGTGATCCAGTGGAATTTGTTATGAGCTATGACAGACGCACTGGAAAACCTATTGCTTCAACTGTTACAAAGATTGCTCCAGAAGTGGTATGGTTAAAACAAAAAGAGAATATAGTATATATTCTTAGAAAAGCAAGTATTTATAAGTATTTCGATATTGTAGGTGTTGAGTGAAGCTCGTGTAACAGGGACGGTAACTACTGAAGTGAAAGGAGAGGGGTCAGGGGATAATACTGGGCGCATTTCATATGAGAACAGAGGTGAATGCTTCTTTTTGCCGTACACAAAAGATGATGTAGAAGGTAATGTAATTCTACACACTGGTGATGCTGTTAGCTTTCAGATTGCAACAAATCAGCGGTAAGTTGATGACATTATAATAACATAAACAATATAAACAATATTATTCAATTAACTTTATTGTTTTAGGGGTACATTGGGCGCTTGTCATGTGCGGTTTGAAAATCCTGTGCACCCTGTTAAATATCATGGTGTGATATGTTCAATGAAAGAAAATTTCGGTTTTATTGAACGGGCTGATGTTGTTAAGGAGATTTTCTTTCATTACTCAGAGGCAAAGACCAAAGAAGAGTTGCTGTTAGGGGATGATGTGGAGTTTATCATACAAACTAGAAATGCAAGTGTCGGAAATGAATTAAGATGCTTTATATCTTCTTTTTCAATGATTTATATATATTTTTTTGTACCAAACAGGGTAAAGAAGTTGCATGCAATATAACAAAACTGCCAAGTGGTTCAGTGGTGTTCGAAGATGTTGGTCCAGAAATTAAGAAGGGTCAAGTGTTAAAACCTCTAGAGCGTGGAAGCATGAGTCGTGCGCAACAAAATGACCCTCTGCCTGGTAGAATTAGATATCGTGCACAGGACCATTCCGAAGTAGAGGTATTATTGAATTCTTCAGTTCTAACACATTCAGTGGCATGTTAGTGCTTTCCATGAGTGTATACCAATGTGATTTTTTTTTCGAATTTTCATACGTTCATAATTTACCCGACGTTCTTACGGTGAGGGAAAACATCGTGATGCAACCTGCACATATCGGCGAAGAAATTCAAAGATATGTGTGAAATCAACCAACCCGCACTTGGCCAGCTTGGTTGACCGTGGTCTAGTCACCCCTAACTTAGGGTAGGCTCTGAGCCCCTTAGTGGGGACGTATAGTGAGCTCGTGATGATGAATGATGATGATGACTTGAGTGTTGTATTATAACAGGTCCCATTTGGGGATAAGGATCAAATTGGGGAGTTTACACTGCGCCATGGCGACTGGGTGCAGTTCCAAGTTGCCACTGATAGAAGGGACCAACTTAAACGTGCGACGAATATAACTTTACTTGAAGAATCGTTCAATGTATCTGGTGAAAGGTAGGACAAATCAATGTTAGAATATAGTGTGTGTTAATAAGGATGTGTCTTTAAAAGTATGTTTTTTGTACAGACGCGAACAAGGAATCGTGAGTTCTCTAAGGGATGGATTCGGTTTTATTCGTTGTGTAGAAAGGGAACAAACAATGCTTTTTTATTTTACTGAAGTTCTCCGCCTTGGTTTGGAGCTAAGTGTTGGAGATGAGGTGAGTTGACTTTTTTTTTGACATAATTTGGTAAATAACTATGGTTTTAACGTTTTAATGTTTTTGTTTAGGTGGAGTTTACTGTTGAACCTGTGTCGACCTTCTCTAACATGAATCCTCGTCAAACTGCAATTCGTATAAAGAATTTGTCAGCGGGGTCTGTTAATTTTGAATGTTTAGTTGAGCGCGGCATTCGTGGGGTTGTGACCAAGGAGGCGCAACTGCTTACCTCAGCTTCGAGCCCCAATAGGAAATCGTCCATCGTATGGGTTTTTTTTAATATTTAAGTAGTTTATATTAGTGGGAATAAATTGTAATTCTGTTCTTTTTGTATAGGATTATAATGGCCTTATTACTGCACAAATAAGTGGTGTTAAAAAAGCCTTGCCTTACACTGCCAAAAAATGTGAATCTAAGATGTTGCCTCGTATTGGGGATAAAGTTATTTTTGATCTTTATCAGGTATGTTTTATTTCTGATATAAAATGTGTTAAAGTATAGTATTAATGCATCTTACTCCTTACTAATATTATAAATGGGAAAGTTTAGATGGGTGAATGGATGAATGGATGGATGTTTGTTTGTAGTCTAAACGGCGGAACGGATTTCCATGAATTTTGGCATAGACGTAGTGGATAGTCTGGAAGAACACAGACTACTCACTTTTTTTTTAATTCTACGCGAACGGAGTCGCGGTCGAAATGTTATAATATATTTTTAGTGAACTTTTATTCTGCACACTTTATAAAAATTTGATATCTAAAACAATACTCACAGATAAAAAGAACTAAAGAGCTGATTGCTATGGCTGTTCATACTCAGCACAGTCTTACAAACGGCAGCTCTATCTCGTGTAGCCGTCCTATTATGAAGGGCTTTATTGCTGCACTGAAAGATGGGTTTGGTTTTATTGAAACAGCCGATCACACCAAGGAAGTTTTCTTCCATTTCAGGTATGTAACTTAAATACTCTTTACTCTTTGTTTTCAGACAAACAATAATATTTACCTTCGAGATATTAATTAAAACTAATTCTGTATTACCGTAAAAATATTCGACACGGTTTAGTATATCGTTTTACCGCATTTCGTACGCCTACGGCACGACCAAAAAGATTTAACGTATTTAAGCTCAAATGTATTAAAAACTCAATTTGTGGTATGCACAGTGTCTTTATCAAAACTAAATCAAACATAAAAGAAGAAAACAAAAAATATAGAATCTCTAAATTATTCCCGCGTGTATCACGCCAAAGTCCCGTCAAAATTGGTCCAGCCGTTCCGGAGATAGCGCTCGTCCGCAATTTTGACAGCACGGAATAAATATCCTTAAATATGCCACGTCAGCTACCCTCCCCCATACTATTTAAATAAAAAAACTAATACTTAAAATAAAAACCGTCATTGTCTTCTTTAGGAAACCCCTATTAAATTATTATCTGATCATTGCGCTGTGAAAACATCATAACATACAATACAATTGTTTTTTTTATTCATTTTATAACATAGCTGTTGCTCGCGATTTCGCCCGCATGATATTAAAAAATAATAACATAGCCAATGTTACTCGCTGATAACATAGCTTTTAAATGAAGAACGAATTTTTGAAATCGGCCCACTAGTTTTTTAGTTATATCAATACATCAAAAATACAAATCTTTCCTCTTTATAATATTTTTATAGATATAAACACTTTTTTGTACATGTAGTGGTTTCGATGTGAATACATGAATCCGCCGCATTTCATATTTATTGACCGAATTCGGTGTTTTTAAAATTAAGATGAATCACTAAGTATTCTCACTCAAGGCTGGTGTAGCTATTTACATTCTGACTTGTTGTTTGGGTAAAAATGATTTATTTCTGGAATATGTCTTTTGCGTCTTATTGAAAACAATGTTGTGAGTGGTCTTTTGCGTCGTAATTCCTTAATGATATTAATAAACTTGGTTTACTTGCTTGGGGAGAGTTCTCCGACATTCCACAATTACACTTATTGGTTTTGTGAACGTATTTAAAAGCATCCCTTTAAAGTTACAGAAAACTCTGTCCTGAATAGTAGATATGTTTCTAATTAGTTTTGTTGTCTTAGTTAAAATGCTATGCGTGTAACAAGGATTCTATACTTGAAGGGATCACTTTGCACCCCTAATTAAAGAAATTTCGCGAGCGGGTGAACGTGATATTTGACACCGTTAAAGTTAATGCCGAGAAGTAACTGTAATCAAAAATAATTAAACAATTCTTTGATTGTTACTCGGAATTTCGACCAAACAATATTTTTTTTAGCAAACTGTTTAAGGAATTAATGTTTTTTGCTCCTCTACGTTAAAGTGTTTGTGTGTGAGTTAGTAATAAAGTTAAAACAACAATCTCAAAAACTTAATTGATCATCATACTTCATACTAATATTATAAATGCAAAAGTTTAGATGGATGGATGGATGTTTGTTAGAGTTTGTAGCCTAAACGGCTGAACGGATTTTGATGAAATTTGGTATAGTTGTAGAGGATAGCCTGGAAGAACACATAGACTACTCACTTTTGGTTTTTTAATTTTACGCGGACGGAGTCGCGGGCGAAAGCTTTACATAAATAAATTTATTTTTATATAAATAGCCGTCTACGAAGCCAATGAAAAACGAAAACTCCTTAAAAGCGGACCATTCAAAATAAAAACGCTGAAAGTTTGGCGCAGAATGAGAGGAGGAACTAAAAGGGAACAGGAGGGTCATTTGAGTCGACATTGAACGCAGACTCTCGTCGCATACACTAACACTTCGATGAAACGCACGCCCTATAAAATAATGAACTTTATGCAGCCGTGTTAAGGTTCAAATTAAAAATTTGTACATCGGTCCACACACGATGAACGCTGTCTGGATTGCGTGTCGATTATTTTGTTCGCTTTCCCTACGGTGATTTAAATATCAGCCATCCAATTTTTTTTTCACGATATGACGTCATTGTTAATTATCAAATTAAATACTCAGGTCGTCGGATTTATTTTCAATTCAATCAATTTGTATATTATCGGTTTTCATACGTTTTTGTCGTAAATGGAACTTCAACACTATATTGAGTATCTTTTGGCTTTGTTAATACTGAGAATCGAGTGAACAAGTATTTATAGCCGGCGTCGCTGTGATACAGATACATGTAGCAGTACAGATAGCATGTAGCAAATGCAGATTGTCAATTGAATAAAAGGATTGTCCTCTTATTCAATTCAAGAGCTGAACTATACAATTTAAACTGTAACTTGCAAACGTAAAAATATTTCTCATGTCAAATGGTGAAACTATTATAAAAACAAGATTATGTTTTATAAACTTAATTCCATTTCGTATGTTGTCGCAAATGTAAGTTATCGTTGTCAAAATAAAAAAAACAATATCTAAAAATTTAAATATTCTATCAACTAAACACGCGGCTATCAGCTATCAGACAAATTAAAACAAACATATCTAAACAATTTTACTTTTAAAATACTGTAATCACAAATTTATTAAAAACAGACATGCTTGAATGTTTGGATTAGCAATTTAAACACTGATATATTTAAAAAGAAAACATAGACAGTAAATGACATTGTCAGCCTGTTGATATGTAAATATAATTTATCATTTCCATTGAATTAGAATATATATGAATATATATTTTTTACAGTAACTTGGAGGGAAATCCTGATCATTTGGAATTGGGTACGGAGGTGGAGTATTCACTGGGACGTGTGAACGGATCCGGGGGTGGGTGTGCTAGCGCGGAGTTTGTGCGTGTTCTGCCGAAAGGGTCAGTGCCGATCGCTGAACCACTTGAGCCGACTATCAACGGCACAGTGACCAGGACCCTGCGTGCCCTTAACCCTGACCAGGCCTATTATTCTGGTAAGATTCTTGGGTATTCTTTAACCATTTATATCTTCTATCACCAAATGCAGGCGAAGCAGTAAATATTATTTTATAATATAAAACTATAAGACATATTAGTAAAAGGTTAAATAATTCTAACTAATAATTAGTTAATAATACCATATATGTTTTATACTGAATCACTCTTCTATAACCCTTTTTTTATCAAACTTTAAAGGTTAATCAAATGCCTTGTTTAGCATGAATTATTAGATCAAATATTTTTAATAGCAATATTTATATTTTCAGGTACGATTCAAATTGAAGGGGGCATGACATACGAGTTTGGTATAATGGGTCTGGCGTGCAAGAGGGAAATCCTGCAAGTTGGTGATCCCGTCACTTTCCAAGTGGACAAGGAGAATAGAGCGACTAACATCGTGCCTATTAGGAAGAAACGACGCGCGATCGTTGATGCTGTGAAAGGTATTTGTTTAGTTTACTATTTTTTTATTAATTCTAGCTATCGCCCGCGTCTATGTTTCTCATCTGTGTTAAAATTTTATCTAAATCCCTTCAGCTGTTCAGGAGATATCTTCTAACAAACATCCATACATCTAAACTTTCACATTTATAATATTAGTAAGATAAAATGTTTACTTCTGTGTTATACAGCAGAGATTTGAAATTTGAATAATAAATTGTCATGAAACATCCTGTATAAAGACGTTTAAATAGTTCTTTAGCAAAGACAAATATTTTCGATATTAATTTTGATTGTAATATAGGATTAAATTTTGTATAATTATTTGAATAATTTGTAGGTGGATTTGGTTTCTTGTGCGTGGAGTCTGAGGAGAATCGTCGCCTGTTCTTCCATATGTCCGAGGTTCGCGGGAACCCTTCGGATTTGCAGACCGGGGACGCTGTAGAATTTGTGATGCTCACCAACCAAAGGAACGGCAAATGCTCCGCTTGCAATGTCCTTAACCCTGACCAGGCCTATTATTCTGGTAAGATTCTTGGGTTTTCTTTAACCATTTATATCTTCTATCTCACTAACTCTCTCTCTCTCTCTCTCTCTCTCTCTCTCTCTCTCTCTCTCTCTCTCTCTCTCTCTCTCTCTCTCTCTCTCTCTCTCTCTCTCTCTCTCTCTCTCTCTCTCTCTCTCTCTCTCTCTCTCTCTCTCTCTCTCTCTCTCTCTCTCTCTCTCTCTCTCTCTCTCTCTCTCTCTCTCTCTCTCTCTCTCTCTCTCTCTCTCTCTCTCTCTCTCTCTCTCTCTCTCTCTCTCTCTCTCTCTCTCTCTCTCTCTCTCTCTCTCTCTCTCTCTCTCTCTCTCTCTCTCTCTCTCTCTCTCTCTCTCTCTCTCTCTCTCTCTCTCTCTCTCTCTCTCTCTCTCTCTCTCTCTCTCTCTCTCTCTCTCTCTCTCTCTCTCTCTCTCTCTCTCTCTCTCTCTCTCTCTCTCTCTCTCTCTCTCTCTCTCTCTCTCTCTCTCTCTCTCTCTCTCTCTCTCTCTCTCTCTCTCTCTCTCTCTCTCTCTCTCTCTCTCTCTCTCTCTCTCTCTCTCTCTCTCTCTCTCTCTCTCTCTCTCTCTCTCTCTCTCTCTCTCTCTCTCTCTCTCTCTCTCTCTCTCTCTCTCTCTCTCTCTCTCTCTCTCTCTCTCTCTCTCTCTCTCTCTCTCTCTCTCTCTCTCTCTCTCTCTCTCTCTCTCTCTCTCTCTCTCTCTCTCTCTCTCTCTCTCTCTCTCTCTCTCTCTCTCTCTCTCTCTCTCTCTCTCTCTCTCTCTCTCTCTCTCTCTCTCTCTCTCTCTCTCTCTCTCTCTCTCTCTCTCTCTCTCTCTCTCTCTCTCTCTCTCTCTCTCTCTCTCTCTCTCTCTCTCTCTCTCTCTCTCTCTCTCTCTCTCTCTCTCTCTCTCTCTCTCTCTCTCTCTCTCTCTCTCTCTCTCTCTCTCTCTCTCTCTCTCTCTCTCTCTCTCTCTCTCTCTCTCTCTCTCTCTCTCTCTCTCTCTCTCTCTCTCTCTCTCTCTCTCTCTCTCTCTCTCTCTCTCTCTCTCTCTCTCTCTCTCTCTCTCTCTCTCTCTCTCTCTCTCTCTCTCTCTCTCTCTCTCTCTCTCTCTCTCTCTCTCTCTCTCTCTCTCTCTCTCTCTCTCTCTCTCTCTCTCTCTCTCTCTCTCTCTCTCTCTCTCTCTCTCTCTCTCTCTCTCTCTCTCTCTCTCTCTCTCTCTCTCTCTCTCTCTCTCTCTCTCTCTCTCTCTCTCTCTCTCTCTCTCTCTCTCTCTCTCTCTCTCTCTCTCTCTCTCTCTCTCTCTCTCTCTCTCTCTCTCTCTCTCTCTCTCTCTCTCTCTCTCTCTCTCTCTCTCTCTCTCTCTCTCTCTCTCTCTCTCTCTCTCTCTCTCTCTCTCTCTCTCTCTCTCTCTCTCTCTCTCTCTCTCTCTCTCTCTCTCTCTCTCTCTCTCTCTCTCTCTCTCTCTCTCTCTCTCTCTCTCTCTCTCTCTCTCTCTCTCTCTCTCTCTCTCTCTCTCTCTCTCTCTCTCTCTCTCTCTCTCTCTCTCTCTCTCTCTCTCTCTCTCTCTCTCTCTCTCTCTCTCTCTCTCTCTCTCTCTCTCTCTCTCTCTCTCTCTCTCTCTCTCTCTCTCTCTCTCTCTCTCTCTCTCTCTCTCTCTCTCTCTCTCTCTCTCTCTCTCTCTCTCTCTCTCTCTCTCTCTCTCTCTCTCTCTCTCTCTCTCTCTCTCTCTCTCTCTCTCTCTCTCTCTCTCTCTCTCTCTCTCTCTCTCTCTCTCTCTCTCTCTCTCTCTCTCTCTCTCTCTCTCTCTCTCTCTCTCTCTCTCTCTCTCTCTCTCTCTCTCTCTCTCTCTCTCTCTCTCTCTCTCTCTCTCTCTCTCTCTCTCTCTCTCTCTCTCTCTCTCTCTCTCTCTCTCTCTCTCTCTCTCTCTCTCTCTCCCTCTCTCTCCCTCGCAACATTGTTTACAATCTCTATCTAGCAATAAGATACCCGTAAAGTTCTATTTACGTTTATTAGATAGCGTTTGTACACAATCTTACATCCATATTGGGATTTTAGTTTTTCAAAGTCCATTTTTTGTAATACTGACTAAACTATTAATTCATTTTTTTCTATTTAAATGGATTATTTTTCAAGCTTTACTGATATATAAATAATGTGTTTATTCCAGAGCAATTGATCGAGTGGCTGCAGAACGTCAAGATGTGAACACTTCGCCACCGCTATACAACAGCGTATTGTTAAACATCCTAGGTTTGATTATAAAATTCAAAGTTTTCATTGTATTCACAAGAGACTGATTCTCTTTCCTATAGCGGCATTTAGAAAATTGTTTTTGTTATATATACAACTCGATAGAGAAAGTAATTTTCAAATAATAATAAAAAAAGATGCCTTTTTCAGAACAGTCTAGTAAGCAATAAGAACCGGTTGCCTTCAGCCCAATGCAATTTACATCGATCAAAAAGACTTCACCGTATAGCTTATAATTGAGCAAAAACATATCAAAGTTATTTAATTCATTTGCTATAGATTTTTCATTTACGTGAGGTTCTTTTTCGCATAAATACGTTGTTCAAAATTCCGTTTGTACCATTCCTTAGCAAATTTGTATGGTAATTTGCCAAGTTTGAAACCTAGTGCCCAGTTAGACACGTAACAGTTGAAGTATGAAGCAATTAAAAGCCCAAGCACAGAACGAATCAGGCTTTAAATGCTTTAAGTATATAAACCTGTGTAAATACAACGTAGTCAGTAAGTGTAATGCTAATTGGAAGCTAATTTTCGTTTCCTGTGTAAATTCTTTAACATTTAAAATAATGGTTTATTTTTACATTTATTCGGATCTCTTGTTATTTCAACTGTGATGATTGTGTTGATAAAATTACCTTGTGTTTGTTATTAAAATGTCGATGTGCAATTTATGGTTTTATAAACGATAAACGATAGTTAATAGTTAATAACAATGACCTAGTCCGTGTACCTTAAACGTGAATACGTTGAATCTGCTTCAACTTTTATGTGTCTGAAAATATAAGTACTTCGTTACTTTACGTGTCGAACAAATATAATAATATTTAGCTTTTAGCACATTTTTAATGAATTGGAGGAAAGCATTTATAAAATATGCTAAGAACTGCATTGGAACCAAAGACTGAAAAAATATTTATTACAATAATATTGGTGTTAGATTACTTTATACGACGAGGCCATAGATATTGTGACTATTATTTTCTAAAACATTGATGAGTTGACAATACCTTTTTCTAAATGTATGTATAATCAATTTCTTATGGTTAAGTTTAGACGGCTGAAAGGTACATTGATGTCGGTAAAAAAAAAAAATAAGTTGGTACAATATTAATATAAGGCTGAAAGGTTTGAACTGTGAGAATTTTGACTGTGAGTCGATGTTTTGTTACTATTCTGTGACTCGTGTCGATGTGGCCGTGTGTCACGGATAGCGGCTCGCGACCAACATCTTGCAATCTATCGTGATGTAAACATAAAATATACACGTATTGTTTTTCTTTTATATTATTTATTTTTGTTGCATGCCCAGTTTAGATTACATTTATTCGTAAATACAACCGAAATTAAGGAGCCAGTAACAATATCTCCTTACAAAATAATATATTAAAAAAACTAAGGTATTAAAAAAAATGTAGTATTCCTATTCGATCGTATTGATATTTTCTTTGATCCAGGGAAGGTATTTATAAAAGAATAATAGCAGTACCGCTTGGGAGTGCTTTGCATTCCTTCTCTTCGGTTGTTTTTAAATCCTTGTGATATGACAAGTCCTAATGCATTGGACGTACTAATAAAATGTTATGATTATTTCCAAAGAAAAGTAAAAAGAGGAATTTTGAACAAACGTTAATTAATATATAATATGCTTGTACGCTTTAAAACTGCATGTTTTTATTTGCTAAAACTCATTTACATGTGTAACCGTTTATAGTGATAGTGATAACGTATGTAATAATCAGGATATTGATGTTGTAGTGTATTACATAAGCCCCCGGGTCGTTTCGGGTATAGGTATTATATACTAGTCTTAAACTCTTGCTCGCCGACAATATATGAAGTCGTGCCTAAAGCAAATGCTAGGAAGCCAATATAATCTTGATGCATAACCATTTTTGATGCTATTGTAGAAAGGATGCACTAATTTTTCCTTATGTCAATCGTTTTTCCTATTTTATAAAATTCATGGTTGGTTTTTTTTTTTCAATAATTTAATAAATTTAAAAGTTTATTTACACGAAGCTTAATTACATATTTTTTTTATTTATTTTAATTTAATTGTACTATTAATTTTGTTGTACTATTACGTTTAATATTTAAATAACGTGCATCCTTGCAGTATATTCTGGTAGTAGCTAAGTCCGATTTCTACAATTGTTTTGATCTTTATTCTTATCCGATTATTTACATTTTATTTGGTTACTAAAATACTATCTTTCGAACAGCGTTTTGGTAAATTATTTTATAAACCCCGGCTTAAGGATGAAATAATTTGGGCAGTTTCTGATTTTGCATTATTTTTACTCATTACTATAAAATGTATTTTTTTAAATAGTCACGTTATTTGGTCTAAATTGATAAATTTACCTAATCAGTTTTAAAGAAGATTTGAAAAATGGTAATTTTAAGTATTGTGATTGTTTCTTTTTTCGAATTTCAACTTTGCTGCCTTGATTTATTCCGCTGTAGAATTTTTGAGAAAAAATAGCACACAACGGAATTAAATGTCTATTCTACGTTTTAGATCGTCATTTATACTTACAATGTAATAAAGATAAGACTCGTAAGTGATAAAATATTTTAAAAACCTTTTCGTTATTAAAAAAAGTAAGTCAATCGTATAATAAAAAAATTACGCATGTAGAGTTGAATCGTTCTACGTCCAAACAATAGATAAAAAAATGTGTCAATTTGAAGTGAAACAAATTTTTTGTAATAAAATTTTTATGCTAATGACGTAAACATATTAAATTAAAAACTGCTATTAGGCACCATTTTTATAAAATTGAAAAATGGAAAGTAGAAAAGTTGAAATACGGAACACGGATCGAAATCAATGAAATTCCTAGTTTTCAACACTTCTGGGAAACTCCAGGTGTAACTGATGTAAGATTGGACATGCGGCTTATAAATATACTTCAGCTTAGTGGAAAAGTGAGAGTTTTAGCTAAAACCTTGTACGAATTGTAATTGTTATTGTGATTCGTTGTGGCACTTGATTGACGATTGTGACGATGTGATATTTATTGTCTGTGCACTGTCTGTAACATTCGACATTCAGGCAAGTACAAGCTTAATCTCAATTTAAAAGTAAAGTTAAGGAGTTTTTTAACTAGTGGTTTTAATAATACAGTGCCTAAAAGAACCTCTAAGAATGAGCAATAAACACCAATAATGTTAACGTTCTTAGGAATAAAGTTCTTTAAAATAACAAATTTGAAATGATCATAAGGTCGTTTTCAGTTAATTGTTTGTACTCATAAGACAAGTTATCCATGCCAAATGTTTGTAAGCCCTGTACATTTTGATTATTTTTTACATCTCATATTTTATAAATTTCGGAATAATTGTGAATAATTATTATTGAGTTAGATTGCCTTCGTTATCTATGCCAAATGTTTATACACCTTAAGACTTTAATTTCTCTTACCTTTCAGAAATACAAACTTTGGAATAATCATAAGACTTTGTTTTTTTTTTCAGTTCTTCCATTTACTATTAAGTTATGTTGTCATCTTGTATATTTAAAACATTAATAAAGTATTGTACACACCCACGAAGTTGTACTTTGTGACCCCTCTTTCAAGGAGAAAATCTATGAACCTAAAACTATATTATGAATATAATGTAGTTATAGTTATAACATATATATTAGCTTTCGCCTGCGACTCCGTCCGCATGGAATTAAAAACAAAGCAGTGCGTAGCCTATGTGTTCTTCCAGGCTATCATCTACATCTATACCAAATTTCATCGAAATCCATTCAGTCGTAGGCTAAAAACTCTAACAAACATCCGTCCATCTAAACTTTCGCATTTATAATATTAGTATAGAAAGAGATGGATGGATTGCGTGAAAGGTGACATGATCAAGAAGGGAGTGATGATTGCGATGACGGATGATAGAGTTATTTGGAGGACGAAAACCCGGCGCGCCGACCCTACGGGAGTAGGATAAGGTATGGGAGATGATGATTTATAATATTAATATGGCATGCCGGCCAATATCAGTCGTAAACCAATTTTTACAAAATGGAATAACTTATCTGTTACTCGTGCGCAGAAGCTTTTCCAATGACCTCAAGATGTCAAGTGTAAACTGACTGCACTGCGCAGATAAGCGCAGGGTGCGGTCGGTGTTGTGGGAGGGGCATCGGCAAACCTGCACACGGCTAATATAATGAAAATCTCCGAACATATTGACTTTAAACCTGAGATATTAAGGTCCTCTGCCTCCACAATTATTGTACCTGTATAGTGAAAGTAATTGATCTTACTATTTGGAAATAGCCTTTTTTATCGGAATCCACAACTTTAAAAATACCTTGCCTAGTAAAAAGTAGATTTAAGTAGCACTCGACACAGTAAGATCCACGGAGGCCAGCATTGTAAAAGTAAAGAGATCCGGGAAAAGGCAAGTAATATAAATGTGTTTGCAAAACTGATTATTTAACCTTCAAGTGCTTGTTTGCACGTTGCCATAAACAATACACCAAATATCAACATCAGACGAACCATACAAAGACCATTATATTAATGATAATTTATTTGATAAAATGTAAAAAAAAATCGTATCATTCATATATGGAAGTGTCAATGAGTTGAAGCATTACGTATTAGTAAATCTTTAGCAACTCAGTCAATTCTCTCGCGTCTATTTCTCTCCTCTTATATTTAATTTCCGATAATGTATGTTTTTACTCGTATTTTTCCTTTTAGTTTCCTTATATTTATATGCATTAAGCTACGACATTCTGGTCGCTAATATAATTGTATATGTGTATTTTTTTTACATTACATATGATGCAAGGAAAATTATAGTAACGAAATGGGGAATTTATAGAATTTTTATAAGATTCTATTGACCAAAGGAGTTATTTCAATATTTAGGTACATTTTCTAGGTTATGTCTTGTACTATTTAATTAATAATTATTTTACTGACTACGGATAATAGACATATACTACACTAAATGGCTATCAAATTTCGTAATGATATAACGCTTAACTTTAAACATACAAATAATTATTGAAGTGGTGGCAAATCGTGCATTTTCTCACAAGTAGAGTTGCGCCACAGATTTACATGTCCGTAGTGGTCCCACTTTCTAATAGCATTGTAAAGGTTCGATCCTGGACTAGCAGTTAAATGTAGGTCCTTAGCTCCGAGTACAACATAATCGGTGGCCAGGTAACCGAGTTTCACGCCCTCTTCCAAAATCATATGAGCCCTTTTTAGTTGAAGATCGGTGACGCGAGCATGCACTGGCAACTCTTCTCTATAATCCCCTACGAAAAAAACCTTTATTAAACAATTGAATCTCAGCAGTTAAGTATTCCACTGGAAGAAAACTTTAAACAAATGATACAAAGAATATAGAATATAGAATATAGAATATAGAATATAGAATATAGAATATAGAATATAGAATAAGAATATAGAATATAGAATATAGAATATAGACTGTAGAATATAGAATATAGAATATAGAAAGTACTGTTCGTCAATTTACTGCTGATCGTATATGTGATGTATAAATTTGTTACCAATGAAACCGAGGCCTAATGAACACCGATTGTAGCGGAAAGTATGAGCTCCTTCAATACCCCAGCCTCGGCCTTCGTACACGCGTCCATCGTTGCCGATGATAAAATTATACCTGAAAAACCATTTTCATTCAACTAAGATTTAAAACAGCAAGTTATTAGGATAGGATGGGCCGTTCTACGCTATTTATATAATATTTACAAATGAAATTTGTAAAATTATGATTACAGCTAACTGTACCGAACATGTAAGAAAAGTATTCTTATGAATTCTTGTATAAAAAGCCATTTTTGACCGACTTCCCAAAAGAAGAAGGTACACAATTCGTCTGTATGTTTTTTTATGTATGTACGGCATAACTCCGCCCCTGGTAGACCGATTTTAAAAATTCTTTTTTTTGTTTTATTTACGATACACACATTCTTAACATTTACTCTAGGGTTTGTCTTCAAACATTGCCTATATGGCCTAACTTACAGATTTGCTTAGAACGTTTATTTGTTATTTCGACATAAGTATGTTAATTTTGTCTTGCTAATATTATAAATACGAAAGTTTAAATGGATGGATGTTTGTTAGAGTTTGTAGCCTAAACAGCTGAACGAATCTCGATGAAATTCGGCACAGATGTAGATGATAGTCTGGAAGAACACATAGGATACTTTATTTTGCTTTTCTTAAATTCCACGCGGACGGAGTCGCGGTCGAAAGTACTTAACATAACAAATAAATATGAAATCTTCATTTAAAAACAATAGGAAGAAGATCTTACGGGATGTCGTAGTGACTCTGAGCGATGAACCAAGACTGCATGTTGCGAAGCTCGGCCGCACAGAGAATGAACCTCTCGCATGTCGGACTGACGGTATGTTGAATCACAACCAGTTTCAGTGGATCGAAGAGCTTTGTCGTCCCGTTGTTCTCAAATGGCTGCGCCAACCACATTTCTCGAGATATATTCCATTCATGTGGAGCTGAAAACACATTTTAATCCTATAATTTCATTGCTATAACATTTATAATCAAAGTTATAGTAGTCAAGGTCACAAGGTCATCGCCAGCTGATGACCAAGGGGGGGGGGGGACTAGTAATAAAAAATGTTTTTTTTCTATTTCTTAGAGAATCATAATTTGTTCTAATTATTAATCCAAAAATGACAATTTTTTAATGAACTAGTATGAAGTGAGATAGGATTTTACATTTTTTTTATTCTAGGGGGCAGCTGTCTACCTTGCTCCCCCTTGTTGGCGCCCATGATTTTTTTTATAACAAAAGGGGGCAAACGAGCGGCGAGAACACCGAGGTGGTCAACGACGCCCAGGGACATCCGCAACACCAGATACTAGCGGAATTAAAAAAAATCGCCAATACACTACTCTTATTGAAAAAAATTGTTGCGTGATAACAATTATGCAGGCTTTCGCAAGAACTATAAAATTCTTACCGTATTATAGCCAGAAAACAATGCAGTATATTTAAGAGGAAATTTACAATTTTCTCAATTAAATTAAAATGTGAGCTTTTAGGTTTTGATTACTTTTGGTTGTCACGAGCGGACATATTATTAATAACAAAATATTTATCAAGTTACAAAGTCTTCATATTCGAAGTATATAGTTAACCCTTGGTTCGATGGAGTTTGTAGCAAGAAATATGTTACCAACACACTAAAATCAAAATTTCACATTATCTTATATACTACTTCAGTAGTATTTTTTATTAGTTTTTCGTCACACTCGATACTATTGAATTAAGGGTTGAATTCATCATCATCATCATCAACTTGCCCTTATCCCTTATGGAGGGTCGGCACAGTATGTGCTGCTCTTCCATACATCTCTATCAGCCGTCATATCTGAAACCACTCCTTTCTGCAGCGTATCCTCTTTCACACAATCCATCCATACTTTCTTCGGTCTTCCTTTTCCTTTTTTTTTTATAAAAATATTAGTAGATTTTTGTTAATTTACTAATATTTCCTTTAACCATTCCAACTAAGCTCTAGGCTTCTGCTAGGATATGGTTTACGACAATAGTCGAATGGCGGGATTCGAACCCTCGACCTCAAGATCGGTGTCCGTACCCCAAACCATTAGGCTATTGGCGCTTTACTTTCACACAATCAATCCATCCATACTTTCTTCGGTCTTCCTCTTCCTTTGTAAACATCCACATTCATTCTTAACACTTTCACTTAAGGGTTGAATTCATAACATTTCTTAATATGTTTATCTGGTTTTGGAATTTGGGTATTTTCATGATTTACTTATTTTCATCTCAACATAATATTTGGATTATTTATTATTATACGAGTAGTAACTGGTCGATTTTTTTGCATAAAGTACCTATTGCTTATACACGAATGAAGTGGGGGCGGGTAGCTGGTATGTAATAATTTTATTTTCACAAATAACTCTTATCGAATCGTCTGGTCTACGAAATGTTATCTTATCTGTTATCACTAATGCATTAATTTGATAGCATTTATTTTTGCAATTCTAGTTTATTTTTACCGAGAGATGAAGCGTTGTCTTAAATTTAGGTAATTTCCCTTCGCTAGTTAAAATTCAATGCGTAATCGTATAAAAATATTTGACCTTGATATGTCATGCAGATAAGACTGGTTTTAAATTAATGTTTTTAACTTTATTGTCCGTTCCTACTATTGAGCTTTGATGAAATTTCGTTCTCACGATGCCAAAGAAATTTATACGCTGAAGCTTTAAAAAAAACTTTTTGCTTGCAATATGATGTTTAATATTTATAGATCGGTAATTCAGACATTATGTTCATTTTTAAAAGTATAACAAACAAGCAATCGTCTGCCGGAATTCGCCATAATAGCGAAGCGAGCGCTGCACATACATCCGCATTTACATGTGTCACCTACCTTGAATTAACAAAGGTGGGTTTGCACAGAAATAGTATAATTCCGCTCACTAAGCGTCACATCCACCGCTAAATTCTTTTTTAAATCCGATTTGATTGCGACATCATAACGCATGCAAGGTTCAGCTCAATGCATTTTTAAACAGGCGTGAAGTGGAAGCAATTCCGCGTTTCGTCTGATGAGTGTGGTGCCGGAAACCTAATTTTAGTCCCTTTCCCTTTCCACCCTTTTCTTAAGAGGAAAGAATGGAAAGGAAAAGTGGATTTGACGGTGGAGGAGCCGCATATATAGGTAGGAGAAATGTCCTCTTTATGTGCGTCTCCTCGTCCGTTAGTTAAGGGTAGGCAACGCATCTGCAAATGCGGATGATTATAGGCAGCGGTCGCTTTCCATTTCGGTGGATTCAGGTGGCCGCTTGCTCGTTTGCCACCTTATATTATTAAAAAAAATAGTGTTTTTAGAACGCCCAAGAGTGTTATCATCTTCTAAGTAATTTAAAACATATCTTTTGATTTTAATATCTCTGAATAATTTATTAGTTGTAGCAGATATTAAATGTAAACGATAATAGTCACTACCTATATACTAATTATAGGTTATCTCTAACTGGTGAGCATTGAAGATAGTTGTTATTAAACTGGAACAAATAGTCTACTCTACGTCAATTAAAATCGATGCTTATCAGAATTTAATATTTTCGATTTGTATCTATTTTCGAACGTTATAGATAAAATACTAGCATAGGTTTGTTTATCATAAAATGATTTGCTAGAACAGTAGCATCTTAGAAACCGGAGTGTATTTTCGAAGAATCGCATTCGAAGTTTTTTTCCTTTATTAAATATCCTTCTCTTTCCTCGTCTGCGTGTAACTTATTGATTCATATAGCAATGACGCTATAAGTATCTTACAATCATAGTATTGATGATTGATGATTTTTACAATATTTCGAGACATCACGGTGATTGGTAAAATCAATCCCTGGCTTCCTCTATCCCTTTCTTTACCCAACAATAAGTGAGAGGAAAGATAATAAAAATGCAAAACTTACCAACATCAGTAATTTCGTCGGTGGTATTTTTAGCGAGCACCGTGAAGTAAACAATAAGACCGACGCACACGAGGAGGGCGAGGAGAGCAGCGAGACACGATAGTCTCTCCGCACGCGAGCTGTTCTTGATGATGTGCCACACGTAAACAGGAAAGGGCATGTCTGTAACATCAACAACATTATTTCGCGAGTAATTCGACAATATTTTAAGACCTAAACGGACCGAAAAATAAGCAGTTTTTTTGCCAAATGTAATGATATTGTTTTTGATAATATTAATAATTAATTTAACATAAAACTAACTGTAGTACACATAAACATAAAGACACTTGCAATGATGCGTGGGATGAAAATTGTAGTATGTTAAGCGTTTTTGAAGGACGTTGAAATCGACCTCAAAGATCAAACCCAACAAATGTCTGTGTACCAGGTATTTTTAATTGATTGATCTAAGAATCGCCATTGCAATCAAATGAAATCTATCGTTTAGTCGGCAATCGATTCAATAAGGATGATGTTTAGGATTGATTTTTCGACAGCGTGATATGCAGTATAGACAAACTGAAATCTAAAAATGTAGTACCTTGTAATTATATTATAATATAACCATCTGTATATGTAGATAATAAATCTCTAATTAAAAACTGCGTATAACAGGCGTAGACACTGTCCTAAATATGTTCTCTATTTGCCTCTTTTGCAGTATTGGATTGTAAGTTATTTTATTTATTTGCTGTGCGCTTTATTCTGCGAACCTTATCATAATAAAATATTTACCTGATGGTATTGTGAATTCTCATAGAAGATAACAATTGACCGCGTTACAATACGTAGAATTGAAATGGAGATTATCTGAAGAGTAAGACTTAACGCACTCTTGGAAAGATAATACCACAATTAGCCTTTAAATTTGTGGATTATAACTGTGAGTTTCCACTGACGAAATGCGAGTATAGAAATCTTACTAATCTTACTTCTTACTAATATTATAAATGCGAAAGTTTAGATGGATGGATGGATGGATGGATGGATGGATGGATGGATGGATGGATGGATGGATGGATGGATGGATGGATGGATGGATGGATGGATGGATGGATGGATGGATGGATGGATGGATGGATGGATGAATGGATGGATAGATGTTTGTTAGAGTTTGTAGCCTAAACGGCTGAACGGATCTCAATGAAATTTGGCATAGACGTAGAGGATAGTCTGGAAGAACACATAGGCTACTCACTTTTGTTTTCTTGAATTCCACGCGGACGGAGTCGCGGGCGAAAGCTAGTATATTATAATCTGACGTCACAATATGGCGCGGTTCCACGCCAATTCTTATAAAAAAATGAAAAAACCACCTGCTCTAAACTACAAAACTTCCTTATTTATTTACTATCGAAACAGTCCAGCAGTACGTTAATTTTATTTTATTATGTTTAAAAAACATGATAACTGTTTTGAGAATAAGAAATCTTGCAACGGGAAGTTACGTCAGGAAAACCCAATCAGTCACTAGTCGGTATTACGTCATCAAAGCGCGCTTTGAAATAAATAAACAAGTTATAGCTAACTATGAAATATTGATAAAACGTTAGTTTTAAAACATATTGTTATCTTTGTGGAAACCCGCAATTATAAAACTTACTTACTTATATTATAAATTCCAATGTTTAGATGGATGGATGGATGTTTGTTACTAAGTATCTACAGAACGGCTAAACAAATCTCTCTGTAATTTGGTAAAGATGTAGAATATAGTCTGGAAGCACTAATAGGCTACTAATTAGGATTTTTTTAAATTCCGCACTGATGGAGTCACGGACAAGAACTAGTATTAGAATAAAGTTGTTGCACTAATTTGTAATTTGATTGGAATTACGTAATTGCAATAATATTTTGTATGAAATATCTGCCACGTTGTATGCACAGTTTTATCTAAGTTCAGTGCTATTTAGCCAATGTGTAGGCATGTATAAAATGTAGATATAATTTGCCTATCGATACGTATTTTCTCGACATGGAGGCTGTTTTAATTATTTTTATTTGATTCCTTTTGTTACTAGGCAAGTTCCAGTAATTTTAACTCTGGGTCGTAAATGAAGTTTGTATCATTTTGAATCTTTAAAACTTTTCTTGTAATTATAAAATCAATTTAAAATCATGACTGTTACAAAAATTTAGATAAACATGGTATGTCGGAATGGCACATTTTTGGTATAAAATACGTAGGTATACTAAAATACTTTTCGATTATTATCTATGTTATTTAATTCGGCTCGATAAACAATATGTCAACGAAGCCGACAGCGTTATCTATAGATAGCAAAGTTTTGTACTAAATTATTCAAAACGAAGTAATTAAATTATGTCTGTTTGAAAAAATTAAGTTTTTATTTCTGTTACGATCGTATAAATGTATTTCCTTTTTTTTCTCATCTAGTTATGATCATAACTAACTAAATAAGGGGTTCGTCTTTGTCTTATAATATTGGCAAACATATTCAGAACTCATCATATTTAAAAACTTCTTATTCATTATTTTTCACTATGTTCCCGCTACTCGCTTGCTTCTTCTATTTAAAAAAAACTTATAAATAATAATCTTGAGACATCCCTTATCAAAGTTAGTATATCTTTTTCAGCAACAACCAATTTAAACAAAATCCCGATCTTTTTGTGAAGGTACGGAAAAGCCTTTAGTATCAATTAATTAACAATCATACTTCATACTAATATTATAAATGTGAAAGTTTAGATGGATGGATGGATAGATGTTTGTTAGAGTTTGTAGCCTAAACGGCTGAACAGATTTCGATGAAATTTGGTATAGATGTAGAGGATAATCTGGAAGAACACATAGGCTATCACTTTCCTTTTAATTCCACGCGGACGGAGTCGCAGGCGAAAGCTAGTTCATAATAATTTTGTCAACGTTATCAATTATCTATTTTTAAACATAGGTAAGTATTATATGAATAAAAAGAGAATTACTATACATTTTTTATTTTCTTAAATTAACGGCCACAGTATCTAATATCACATTTTACATGATTTTTTGGAAAAATACAAGTACTCATAAAACACTATTTTTGTTATCTTTACAAAATTCAAGCAAAGGAATAATTTAACACATCGAATGGAAATTAAAAAAAATACGGACAGCAAAAATTTTTACTTATTATTATTAATTTTTCATTTCACTGAAACAATTACTTTTATATTTATAACATAATCCTATTAAACTTTAATTTTAAAAAATATTCAAATATCGCAATAATTTAAGCTGTTTTAAGTTAAATAGCTTTGATAAATAAATATTCAAATTGAATTTTCGCACATTCCATTTAAAAGGAGCATGAAATAATAAAATATATAAAAACTAAATAGTAGACACTTATTTTATTAAATCTTTCATAACCGATAGCAAAAAAAATACTTGTTTGCCACTTGCATGGATTCATCCGCATTTCGATTATTGTCCTTTACTTACTTAATTATCAAAGCTTTATATTTTAAAATATAAAGAACAATTATTCACGCAATTGCCGTCATCAGTCACCATGTCCCTCTCTACGGTTTTATACTTGATTTCTCTTTAATTTCATAACTGTTAGTACTTACTTCAGAAGTCTGAAGTCTGTACTACACGGATTGTCCTTTCAGCTTAATCTGTCACCGTTCTGGAACCTTTGTTTATTTATCCTTATTTTCTTATCCTTAGGTGCTCCGACCATTATATCTCTTGGTTTAAAAAAGCGGCAATAGGTACTTGATATAGCATCAAAGCTGATTCTAGTTTGCCCTATTTTTATACATATATCTATTCAAAATATGTTTTAAAGATGTTTTTATCCTTATCATCTATTAAGACAGCCACTTCTATTATAAGAATTCCAATTTTCGAAGTTATCCATGAGAGCGAGCACGTGGGGCCCGGGAGCGACAGTGGCAGGCTGTAACTGACATTGGGCGTACAGTGTATAATCCGGCACAAGAATTCGTTCTTTGACGAGTACGTCTAAAAGTATATTTAGATGATCAAATTGTTCCTGATTCGGGAAGTCAATCGCGTAGTTTCCCATGAACATTATTGTGATACTTCTCACGTTCCAAGAAGTCACCATGGCACCAAAAACGTTCGCACCTCTGCCTTCGAATACAAAACCTCTACCGCCTACTAGAAAGTTAGGGCCGATATCGTTCAATCCTCTTCGTAAGTGATCCTGTTGTATGACGAGCATCTGCTCAATGCAATCGTACCTTTTTTCGCAGAAATTGGCGGCAGAGTGGCCGATGATTACATACGAAAGAGGCAGTTCGAGAAAATCTATCGAATAAGGCGGCATCGCTTGCCAGTCGCCGCGGCGCAGGTACCACGGCACCTTCAAACCTAGCCAAAACAAAGTTACATCAACACCAATATATAAAAACAACAAGTTCAGTCCACTACCAAATCATGAGGGATATAAAATTTTAGCTATGAAGCTATAAATTACCAGAGAGTTTCTATCTCAAGGTATCAAACGGTCATGTTACAGCGAAATAATGCAAAAATACATGATCCACAAGAGAAAATAAAGGCAATTAATAAGGAAACAAGACAAAAAACAAAGGGAACCAAAACAATATAAGAATAGTAAAGCATGCAAATAGTATACTGAATTATAGGCCAATGAGTTAGATACACCAGAAACAGCTGGCTTTAAGAGAATTGAAGGATTAATGTTAGTGGTGTGGGTAGTAAAACAAAAACGCTAGAAGCGCAAAGGGAAAAATAATAAATTACCTATGTCTAGACGACCCTGTGGCCTTGGCAGGGCGACGGAGACGAGGTAGATGACTAGGCCAGAGGCTACAAGAAAGGCCCAACACACGAAGACGGCCACGCTACAGCGCAGCCTGCGAGCGCCTTTAGGTGACACCAACTCTAGGCCCAGAAAACGGCCTGAAACATTAAAAGGTCTACGCTAATATAGCGAAATAGATGTTACAGCTAATTTACAAAACAATAAACCTGACTATATGACTAATAACAATCCGAGGAAGAATTAGAATCAAATGACACCTGACTGCTAACAATGAACCGAGCCTTTTAGTCTACAAAGGAAACAATGGAATTGTCATACATAACACATTAGTTACTATCATAAAAAAAATACTAATAAAGCGACAATCAAACAACATAAACATAAGTTTTTTAACTAATAGGCCTGTGACTTCGTTTGGAAACGGAATGATACAAATATTATAAATGCGAAAGTTTAGATGGATGGATGGATGTTTGTTATAGTTTGTGGCCTAAACGGCTTACGGATTTCGATGAAATTAGGTATAGATGTAGGGGATAGTCTGGAAGAACATAGAGGCATCTCACATTTGTTTTTTTTAATCCCACGCGGACGGAGTCGCGGGCGAAAGCTAGTATACATATAAAATATTCTTTAAACACACGTGGAAATTAAAGTATTGTTACGCTAACAAATTTTACAATAAATTCATTTTATTTCAGTATTATATCAAAAGTGTTCAGTATTTTATAGAAATATGCGAACATTCCTTTATTCTTCTTCACTAACTTTTACTCATATAATTTAGGTGATAAGATGATAAATGTAAAATGCACAGTATTTTTTTTAAATGTATTAATGCCTCTATATTTAAAAACTTTGGCTAAACGGTATTATGCATTAATGTTAATATTGCCGTGTTTCTAATGACATTTATTAAGCTTAGAGACGACGTGTATTATCCTTTCATTACAATGTTTTTCTTACTTCATAATAAACTCCACTAATCACGTCATTATGTGCCCAAAATTATTACACAAGTGTTTTGACAGTTGAAACTCAGAGATACAAGTTTTCGTGGTGTTCGTTTCTGACAAACCAAGATGTAGATGGGCGGTTTTAATAACTTTTAGCATTTATGACGTGAGCAAACATAAAATCAAAGGTTAGGTACTATCGCGTTTGTTTGTGCATATTATGTGTGGATGTACACGGCTTATTAATAACCACAGAATGGCAAAACAATTGTTACATTGCTCGTAGGTACACTTTATGTATTCGTTGAAATTATAATAATGGTTGTGACAGATTTACTGTTGTTTCCGTAAAAATATTACACATTAAGAATGAAGAAAGAAAATTTTTGAAATGCATTTTAATTAAATTTATGTTTACTTTTCTGAAATTCTCTGCCTCTCTCTTACAGATAGATATTGATGGGTAGATCGTGAAATGGTTTAGCAAAAAAAGTTTCTGATCAACTTTCTTCTCAGCAAGAATATTTAGGTACATTTTTTTTATAACGTGAATCAAGTCAATATATAATTTCTAACTATATTATGTATCTGGCCAACAATAGAAGTACTTATCAGATCAAATTATTTGATATCATTTTAGTAATTGTACGGCCATAACAACTACATTTTATAGTTTAAAGTTTTTTACTTTTCACAGTGAGTTCTTAGTAAGTTTTATAAAGTCAGCAACATTACATTGTTGTCATAAATTATAATATAATGGCACAAATAAGATTATTTATTTTATTACAGCGATAAGAGAAACTATAGGTGTGGGTCTACATAAAGGAATTGCTAATTTATATTTGTTATCGACGTTAATCGGACACCAGTGGAATTAAAGCGTTTCGAAATACCAGATAACGTTTGCTATGCACAAAAGAATTGAACGACATTCTTGGATATTTGTGTTCTGATTTTGACGTGTCTTGTTATTTTCGTCATACAAATTGAGAAATAATTGTGGGTAGACAAAGAGATGCTTGATAATATGAACATCGAGATGATACATAGTACATTCCTAACTGACTTCTACTAACTACTAACTTTAGTAGTTAGTAGAAGTTAGTCATTTAAATCCTGTTAATCCTGATTTTCGTGGTTGTATAATACAAACTTCGCTTTAAGATTTGCGCAGCAGCGTTTTCCACAGAAAACAAATTATAAACTTGTACGAGAAAAATCTCTAACACTAAAGGTCAATTTTATTAGTAATATTTTATGGAAAACTTTTAAGTACAGGACTATTAAACGCAAGCAAACTAAAAATATTTTTCGCCAGCAAACTAAAAATACATTCATATCGAGACTGTTTGTCGATTAAGTAGGAGGAAAAAGATTAGATGTGTGATTCCAATTAACTCGACTTTGTTACAGTATCGATACATACAAGAAAACGTAGCAACGAAACAAGACAAAGCTTGTTGAGTCTCGTTTCGCGCAACAGGAAAATACGTGCAATAACTAATACTGCCCGTAAGTCTTACCTTTGACCTCATTGGTGTTATGTAGATTCTGCGTGACGGAAACGAACTTAGGGCCGATGTGGACGCGGGATGATTTCGTGACATTGAGATTAGCTATAGTCGGGGGCGTGGAGGCGGGGGCCAATCCCTGGCCGTCCACCAGCACCACTTCCGAGTTGGTGCTTGTGCGTCCCGGTGCATCGCTCTGTTGATCGTCCTTCGCTGTCCACATCACAACCACAAACAAACACTAAAGTCCGTGCAGTCGTGGCTTAACTCAGAACAACGTTTTCTTGGCGCTACCCTAACGCGACTGACTTGCTTCACGGACACAAAGCGTAATGATAAAACGCAAACTACTGACTCACACATCGCGAAACGTCTTTCATCTGTGTGTATAGTGCATAGGAGTTGGCTGATAACAACGGCGATCGGAATTAATTTCGTATCTCTTTCGCACTCATTCGCGATGGGCAAGCCTCGAATTATGTCTGACTTGGTAACAATAACAGTAACAGCTCCGTAACTTAATGTGTTTTTGTGCTCAATTCATTAGAGTCCCGTAAGACTTAAATTTGGTTTTGTTTGTTGTTAAATATACGATATTACAAAATTTCTGTATAAGATATGGGGGGAAAAGGATTACAATGTTGTTGATGCAGTGGTAATGAAGTTAGTCGCTGTTAGCTTGCAGGGTCTAAATATTGAAAAAGAAGTTACAAAAAATATCAGACCCGCTAGTCTTTAATAAATTATACAAGGAACTCATTTTGTATTTAATTGACCTTGATAACCTTTGCAACGTAATTTACGTTCTACGTTTTACGATGCTGCCATTTGTAACAGTTTACAAGTGTGGCAACATACCGTCTAAGAAAAGCCGTTGGTCCCGAGCTATAAATAGTTCGATTTTTTTTTATCTTCATAACTAGGAGACATTTATTCCGTAATAACTAACATTCACCTTATCCTATTCTACCTCAAGCTATTATTTTGATTGCCTTTTTAAGATATTTATGTTATCAGACATTGATGAGTTAGATCTTCTCGGTTCAACATGATTTTCCGAGAGTTACTACATGTCAGAAATAGATGGCGCTGTTAGAATTTCCATTTTATGATTCCCGATTTTACTTTCACGGTATTATCTAATATTTATTTTATAGAATAGTGTTTTTGACTGTGCTGGAAATCGCTTTGGTCCACCACTGCAAAGTTCAAAGACTGGAGACGTTTCATAAAAGGGGCAGTTTAGAAAAATACAAGCATTGATCAAAACAATTTTTTTTATTTTTATCACAAGGACTTACAATAGCATAATAAAGTAACATTTTAGTAGCACACCTCTCTTTTCCAACTACTAAGATTTAAGCTACTAGTACAATTACTAATTTAATGAAAATAAACTAAAATCATTAATAGCCTATTATATTATAGATATTTAATTAACCTCAACTTAAAGATTAACATAACGCTCACATTTTCAAAATTTAAAAAGTTTATTATCAAGTGAATTTAACATCGTTGTTTTCTAAGGTATAGTACAATCCAAACTTTATAGCAGATCGTGGTTTCGCCCGAGACGCTACACAATTTTATGTATAAACGGAATGTCTGGGATGCGGTGGCTGGCTACACCCGCACTGGGAACTGCGAAGACATTCGCTAACCACGAGCCGCGACAAAGTTTGTATCTTTTAATAGGTGTTAAGAATTAAGATCAATGTAACCTTTGTAATGCAAAGCGTCCATATTAAAGTAACTTTTGTCTATCTAATACAATGTGAGCCGAAAGTAATTATCACGCTAAATTAGCAATACAATGCTTTAAAAATTAAAAAAGCTATAATCATGGTATATGTGACGGTAATAATAATTGTTAACTCTAAAATACACTATGAGATAATATTTTACATTTTTGCTATCGGCAATATTAATAAATAAAAGAAACAGAAAGAGAATAACAAAATTATAAAACAAAAATAAGAATTGAAACGTTTTGAGTAGATTATAAAAAAATAAACGAAAAGGTTAAATGCTATTTAATAGTATTTTATTTATAGTATCTTTAAAAAAAAATAATTATAAATACACAAATTGGATTAAATAAAATGTTGGAATATCTTTAATTACCACGAAGGTTTTATTTCAAATTTAAATATAAAATAAATTTTATGTCTATACATCACTATAACCGAAACATAGCAACGGGTAATCATATATTTACCATTTATATGTTTATATACAAATATATTAAATACGAATCTGTACCATTTGTATATAAGCTCATATAAAAGGTAAAATACCTTATACTATGTATATCAATCATTTGATCTAAAATCCTTATAAATTAGGAATGAATTTTCTTTTGCATATAATACTAAAGGAAAATAACAAATTCAAAACAAAATACTAAGAGTGGATGCACACCTTTGACTAAACTATCGCACAGCTGTTGTGCGATTGACGATTGTTTCGCAGACAATTCAATTGTTCTGTCGTAGGTGTGCGCACGCTCTGTCTTGGGAATACTGTTTGTACCAAAAAAACACATTCATATAAATGTTATTGTACATTGAAACAACATTTATCTTATTGTAATAAGATTTTTCACATTTTGATGGATTTTGTTAAAAAATAGTTGCACTAAATGTCATAAAAAAGTATATACTTTTAAAAAAAATCAATAGTTAAATAAATAGAACAGAAAAGTAACAAGAAAATAGCTGCAACAATCATTTTTTTATTAATAAATGATTATAATAAAACACTGTTACAACTAACACTATATCATTGAATCATATTCTACTATTCGTTAGATATCACATTTCAAATAACATATAGATATGCCAATTTAACTTTACAATGCTAAAAATTTAGAAAAATAAAAATGTCCCTTAAAAATGATTGTATGATAAAATCAGCATTAAAATTACGGGCACCAAGAATGTAACTGATTAGAATGAATGATATTTTAAACTTGAGTTTGCAACTTTAAACATAAACATTGTATTGTATTCTCGCGATATAAAACACTGCTTAAAACAAATAGATAAGATTTTGTATAACTTTTGAAGGAAATAATATTTCCATTGAGGAATAAAAACAATAACACAGTGAAATGTTAAAGGCTTGAGCCAAATGTAAAACAAAGCGAGTAATTACTATTGAAATTATACAGATGTTTGGTAAATCAATATTTAATTGTCTTGTATGCGTTTCAGTTACTTTTCGTACCCCAAAGATATTCGTTTCAAAATTAAAACTGCGTAATTCATCTTAACTATATTTAGAACTTTTATTCAGATCTAAAATAAGCGCTAACTTCATAACTTTTCAATCGATCGATATATAAAAAGTCTGATAATGTTATTGGTTACGTAATTCTCCTTAAAGTCTACGTTGGTTTAATCAAAATAATTTATCCTACTCTTAATGATTTGGACCCAAATGTTAAGACTTTAAACTGGAATGAGACATTTTTAACACGATAAAGGGGCGTTTGTACTTGTCAAGTCTTTATTTAACTCACTTAATTCGGCCAAATACTAATCTATCGGATACATATATAAATAGAATTAATTAATTGAGATTACAATTATATGTTTTTTCTGTTCATTTTGTACCTAACGAAATTGATGTATGGCAATTTTGTATCTTGCGTTTTGTCGCGCAAACCATCATTAACGGAGATCACTCTTGAAACCGTGAACGATTCGATAAAGATCGAGCATCTAGAGATGGGTGATGATGATTTCGTCGTCAATCTCATCCTTCTCGTCGTCTTCCTCTGGTGGCTGCATCGCGGCGTCGGCGGCGGCCGCGGGGTTCTCCGCAATCGCCTTGAGACGAAGAGCCTGAAATTATAAAAATATATATCAAACACAATGTAAGGTTGCCTTACGATGATCTAAGGGGAAACATTTTGAACTAATTTATTTATTTTACATCCATGATTGTCATGCTCACCTTATATAACTGACTTGAGATACTTAGACTACGTTAATCTAATATTAACTTGATGGAGGTAAAAAACTAAACGTACCTTTCTCTTGTGCAGTATCTCAACAATCATATATCCAAGGAATCCGATGAGCAAGACGACCATCATAACGTATAGCTTCATCCTGGCACACAAGTGTGTGGAGTACGCATAGGCGACAACGAAGCCAGCGCTCTCCCATAGCCTGTAGTTAGAGAACGCTGCTTCCTTATTCCGTCTAAACAGCACTCCATATAACCCTGTAGAAGAAATATAATTTTACAAACATGCAACAGTAATTTAAATAAAAATTAATGAACTAAACATGCTTTATAATTCAACAATCGTTACTTTTTAAGTCATATTAAGCACTAGGTGTGTGTAATGCAGAAATAAAAATTTACACGAAAAAAAAAAAAAAAAACACATTATGCAAGCACAGATAAATTCAATGGGATATTTCATTCCGTACGTACAATTGTTAGGGAGCAAGTCAATGACCTCATCGGTTTTATTATTTCGTACGGGCATTTCTTTATCGAACAATTAGGTATACTTTAGTGTGAAGTCAATAATTTAGTTTGATAACAAAAACGTGTTTTATTAGACCGTCTATGGTATAGCATGCAGTATTCCTACCTTAGTGTTTTCAAGGTAAATGAAAGAGACGGAAATATTATACGGTGGACAAATCAGTTATCTTATGACGTCTATAAAAATATTTTAAATCGACGACATCAGTTCTTAAACAATAGTCTATCATAGCCTATGAGAAAATCCTGATACTTTGTAAGATTTAAAAAGATTTATATGCAGACATTTAAATAATAAAGTTTTCACGCGAACGTATATTAATTAGTAAAACGAACATTTTAATCTATACTATTATAATAAAGCGTAAACACACACTTTTTTGTTGCCTAAGATGTCAGCTATAACAGCATATTTTTGAATAATTCTTTTTTTTAATAAGAAGTCTTACACTTACGTCACGCATATTTTCACGCCATTAAACTTAGGGGGTAAATATTTTGGATAAAAACCCTAATGTGGGAAAGAGACCATAAGTTGCTGCAAACATCAAGAAAGAAAGATTGCTAAGGTTTGTCATGTCATGTCATGACATTTGCTATTGATAATTTGACAAATGTAAAACAAAGCGAGTAATTACTATTGAAATTATACAGATGTTTGGTAAATCAAAATTTAATTGTCTTGTATGCGTTTCAGTTACTTTTCGTACCCCAAAGATTTTCGTTTCAAAATTAAAACTGCGTAATTCATCTTAACTATATTTAGAACTTTTATTCAGATCTAAAATAAGCGCTAACTTCATAACTTTTCAATCGATCGATATATAAAAAGTCTGATAATGTTATTGGTTACGTAATTCTCCTTAAAGTCTACGTTGGTTTAAGAAAAATAATTTATCCTACTCTTAATGATTTGGACCCAAATGTTAAGACTTTAAACTGGAATGAGACATTTTTAACACGATAAAGGGGCGTTTGTACTTGTCAAGTCTTTATTTAACTCACTTAATTCGGCCAAATACTAATCTATCGGATACATATATAAATAGAATTAATTAATTGAGATTACAATTATATTTTTTTTCTGTTCATTTTGTACCTAACGAAATTGATGTATGGCAATTTTGTATCTTGCGTTTTGTCGCGCAAACCATCATTAACGGAGATCACTCTTGAAACCGTGAACGATTCGATTAAGATCGAGCATCTAGAGATGGGTGATGATGATTTCGTCGTCAATCTCATCCTTCTCGTCGTCTTCCTCTGGTGGCTGCATCGCGGCGTCGGCGGCGGCCGCGGGGTTCTCCGCAATCGCCTTGAGACGAAGAGCCTGAAATTATAAAAATATATATCAAACACAATGTAAGGTTGCCTTACGATGATCTAAGGGGAAACATTTTGAACTAATTTATTTATTTTACATCCATGATTGTCATGCTCACCTTATATAACTGACTTGAGATACTTAGACTACGTTAATCTAATATTAACTTGATGGAGGTAAAAAACTAAACGTACCTTTCTCTTGTGCAGTATCTCAACAATCATATATCCAAGGAATCCGATGAGCAAGACGACCATCATAACGTATAGCTTCATCCTGGCACACAAGTGTGTGGAGTACGCATAGGCGACAACGAAGCCAGCGCTCTCCCATAGCCTGTAGTTAGAGAACGCTGCTTCCTTATTCCGTCTAAACAGCACTCCATATAACCCTGTAGAAGAAATATAATTTTACAAACATGCAACAGTAATTTAAATAAAAATTAATGAACTAAACATGCTTTATAATTCAACAATCGTTACTTTTTAAGTCATATTAAGCACTAGGTGTGTGTAATGCAGAAATAAAAATTTACACAAAAAAAAAAAAACACATTATGCAAGCACAGATAAATTCAATGGGATATTTCATTCCGTACGTACAATTGTTAGGGAGCAAGTCAATGACCTCCTCGGTTTTATTATTTCGTACGGGGATTTCTTTATCGAACAATTGGGTATACTTTAGTGTGAAGTCAATAATTTAGTTTGATAACAAAAACGTGTTTTATTAGACCGTCTATGGTATAGCATGCAGTATTCCTACCTTAGTGTTTACAAGGTAAATGAAAGAGACGGAAATATTATACGGTGGACAAATCAGTCAGT
>JAGSMZ010000026.1:7330000-7368128 GCA_029286645.1 Papilio protenor | reverse complement strand
AAGTTATTACTATCCACTGAACTGTATCCTCTTATTATCTTTTGAAAAAATCTAATCGACAATATGTTTCATTCCGTGGAATTTCACAGGAGGAATGATCACCAGCATTTCCGTCTTTATCCCACTCACGTATCAACAGGACTATATAATTCATACAAAAACGTACCCTCAAAATACGATAAGGAACTCCAGCGAGCATGCATATTTCTCCTACATGGCTCGATCCGGTCTGGCAAGATACCCGGAAGTTCACCGCCGTGGTCAATGTTCTCCCTGTTTTTTGGGGGCCGCGTCCCGTGAGCACTCAAACAACCCTGTCTTGCAGGAAAAATACAGGTTCAAAAGTGAGATAGTAATTTGAAGGGCGGATACGAACCCTCTTTCTTCAGTCAAAACAAAAATATTCATTTAGGCAACTATCAATGCCTGTGTCAGAACGGTACTTTATATTCTTAATCGTGCTTACATCTTTTAAGTTGTTGGTGAATAAGATTATATCTCAACATGTAAGATGTCATCATCGGCATGAGTATGCCGGCAGTCATTTTTGAAGATTTATATGTAAACGAAAAGAAGTAATCCTCCGGTATGTTTATATATGTCGCAATCAGAAGAAGAAAATCATTTGATTTTAATCATAATTAAGAACACGAGCGCCGCGGGCGACTTTCTAGAGAACTTAATATCATTCTGAAAATAGGGATCGTTGCGAGAACATTGTTTGACGATGGGAGCTGGTAGATCGATGATACCTGACTGTAAGTATGTGAATGTATTCCTTGAATCCCGACTTTACACCCAGGCATCCCCACATGGGATCGTCGAGTAGTAGTAATTCTGATATCGTGCTAGCTCATCCGATATCAGAATGGGTATTGGCGCTTCTTCTTTTTTCCCCCTACCACAGGCGGGGAAGAAGACGGACCCTTCGACGTGGCCCGTACTTGCGGCCGGTTTGGCGCAGGTCCCGGCCCGGCGCCGGGGCGCCGCAGCGGGCGCCTCCCGCTGGGGGGCGGCCGCTAGGACCAGGCCGTGGCGGCACTAAAGGCATGCCTTGCCCCTAACCGCAGTTGGACTGCGTGGGGCTGGCACCGGAGCTGCCCGCTGGCCGAGCTGCAGCCGCATAAGTGCGGCCTCCCTGTTTTTTTGTGCTGATGCCAGGGGTGGCCTCATATTCTTCTCCGGAAGTAGCCTATCCTCGAGTGAGGCCAGGCGGGCATTCATCATCCCGCCCACCTGAACCATCACCGTTCGGCATATCTCCTCACGGAAGTCGCCGCTTGTTGTTGTGCCGGCGCGATGCAGGGGCTGCCGGCACCGTCGAGTCCCTTGATAGAGGAGGATGCCGGAACCCTGTCTCCGCATCTCCTCCTCTAAGGTGGCCAGCTCTTTTTAATGCCGGCCAACTCTTCAGCAGTCGGGCGGTGTCCGCCTGCAGGTGCTTCGTCTCGTCCGTGCTGTGCCGGGCCCCGAGAACTTCCACGGCTTCCTTAATGGACTCCGCGCGTCCCTTCTGTCCGCACCAAAGGTCCCCTTAAATTTTTGGACCACTGCAGCCACCTTGGTGAGACTTCCAGGTCCCCTCCCTCACTTGTTCTTGCAGTTGGGCCGCCCTTTTGCCGTCCTCCTTCTGTTGGACTGGAAAGAGCTTGGCCCTGTTCTCCAGCTTGAACGGCGACCTCTGCTTCCTTCTCTAGGTCATCTTCCTCTCTTTGGCTTGACGCTTTTGGCGCGGGCCCTCCTCTCCGTCAGGTCCACCTCCCTGGGCCGCTTTTCTGGCCGCGGCTCCCTCCTTCGCACCAGAAGCGCCTGGACCATCTTTCTCCCTCGACTCCAAGGAGCAGACTCGACTCATAGCGGACGCCGCCGATTGCATGCTCGCCGCTGAGTCCGAGTCAGACTCCGGATCCACCTCTTCGGCCATTGTCCGCACTGGAATTGGGTTTTCGGGATGAACCACCCGCATTCCTTCACCCCGCGCTCTCAGCGCCGAACCTAACCTAACCGAACCTAACCTAACCTAACCTCACCTAACCTAACCTACCTAACCTAACCTAACCTCACCTAACCTAACCTCACCTAACCTAACCGAACCTAACCTAACCTAACCGAACCTAACCTAACCTCACCTAACCTAACCTACCTAACCTAACCTCACCTAACCTAACCTAACCGAACCTAACCTAACCTAACCGAACCTAACCTAACCGAACCTAACCTAACCTCACCTAACCTAACCGAACCTAACCTAACCTCACCTAACCTAACCTCACCTAACCTAACCTCACCTAACCTAACCGAACCTAACCTAACCGAACCTAACCTAACCTACCCTAACCTAACCTACCCTAACCTAACCTAACCGAACCTAACCTAACCTACCTAACCTAACCTCACCTAACCTAACCTACCTAACCTAACCTAACCTCACCTAACCTAACCGAACCTAACCTAACCTCACCTAACCTAACCGAACCTAACCTAACCTCACCTAACCTAACCTCACCTAACCTAACCTAACCGAACCTAACCTAACCGAACCTAACCTAACCTACCTAACCTAACCGAACCTAACCTAACCTACCCTAACCTAACCTCACCTAACCTAACCTAACCTAACCTAACCTAACCTAACTAACCTAACCTAACCGAACCTAACCTAACCTACCCTAACCTAACCTCACCTAACCTAACCTAACCTAACCGAACCTAACCTAACCGAACCTAACCTAACCTAACTAACCTAACCTACCCTAACCTAACCTAACCTAACCGAACCTAACCTAACCTACCTAACCTAACCTACCTAACCTAACCTCACCTAACCTAACCTCACCTAACCTAACCGAACCTAACCTAACCTAACCTAACCTCACCTAACCTAACCTCACCTAACCTAACCGAACCTAACCTAACCTCACCTAACCTAACCTACCTAACCTAACCGAACCTAACCTAACCTACCTAACCTAACCGAACCTAACCTAACCGAACCTAACCTAACCTCACCTAACCTAACCGAACCTAACCTAACCTCACCTAACCTAACCGAACCTAACCTAACCGAACCTAACCTAACCTCACCTAACCTAACCTCACCTAACCTAACCTAACCGAACCTAACCTAACCTCACCTAACCTAACCTAACCGAACCTAACCTAACCGAACCTAACCTAACCTAACCTAACCTCACCTAACCTAACCGAACCTAACCTAACCTCACCTAACCTAACCTACCCTAACCTAACCTAACCGAACCTAACCTAACCTAACCTACCCTAACCTAACCTAACCTAACCGAACCTAACCTAACCTCACCTAACCTAACCGAACCTAACCTAACCTACCTAACCTAACCGAACCTAACCTAACCTAACCTAACCTAACCTAACCGAACCTAACCTAACCAACCTAACCTAACCGAACCTAACCTAACCTAACCTAACCTACCCTAACCTAACCTCACCTAACCTAACCGAACCTAACCTAACCTAACCTAACCTAACTAACCTAACCTAACCGAACCTAACCTAACCGAACCTAACCTAACCTAACCTCACCTAACCTAACCGAACCTAACCTAACCGAACCTAACCTAACCTAACCGAACCTAACCTAACCTAACCTAACCTAACTAACCTAACCTAACCGAACCTAACCTAACCTAACCGAACCTAACCTAACCTACCTAACCTAACCTCACCTAACCTAACCGAACCTAACCTAACCTACCTAACCTAACCGAACCTAACCTAACCTAACCAACCTAACCTAACCTACCTAACCTAACCTACCTAACCTAACCTAACCGAACCTAACCTAACCTCACCTAACCTAACCGAACCTAACCTAACTAACCTAACCTACCTAACCTAACCTCACCTAACCTAACCGAACCTAACCTAACCTACCTAACCTAACCTCACCTAACCTAACCTAACCTAACCTAACCTAACCTAACCTAACCTAACCTAACCTAACCTTTTTTTTTTTTTTTTTTTTTTTTTTTTTTTTTTTTTTTCTCGCTGGGAAAATGCCTTTACGCATCCCCCCCGTTGCCAGGGGGGTATGTGGGACTCGCCGGCCAAAAAGAACAGACGTGGCCGGAATACCCACTAAAAAACCCAGCGGTGTTCCTCCTGTCCGCCGATGGCTGGGTCACGGGAACACTCGCGCAATCTTCCGCGACCCAGCCACGCCGTCCGCGATTGCGGACCCATCTTACGGGGGGGAATGGGGCCCCCCATCCTTCTTGGAAGGCGCACCCGGAACACCAGGGTGCGCCTGCCGTCTCAGGGCGCGCGTCGCCTGCGCCCAGGCCTGCGCCGACGCATGGGGTCCGCCGCAGCGTCCTCCTCACGCCGGCGCTCTGCCGCCTCCTTCTCGACCATCACCTCCTCGCAGAAGGAGGCGACAGCGTTCCAAGACCTCTCGCTGCCCACCATCGCATTAACGACAGCAGGCAGCGAGAGATCGGGCCCGACTTCTGCCACGAGCGCGGCCCGCTGGGTCGACCAGTGGACGCAAGCGTCCAGCGTATGTTGGGCCGAATCTTCCGCATGGCCGCACTCGTGGCACACCGCACTGGGCTCGCGCCTCGCGATCTTGTGCAGGTACCCCCCGAAGCAGCCGTGCCCCGAGAGTACCTGCACAAGGCGAAATGTGAGGGCCCGTGCTTCCGCCCTGTCCAGCGTCCTAGTACAGGGCGGACCGCCTCAATCGTGCGGTGGCCGGCGGACGGCGAAAGAAGCCGTTCCCGCCACTGAGCGACGAGTTCAGCCTCCGCCGCCCGCCGCCACGCACGCTCCTCCTCTGGCGGAGGGTGTTCCCCCCGAAATCGGGCCTCCGCCCTCCGCCAGTACACTTCCGCGAGCACCTCGGCGTCTAGGTCCCAAGGTGGTGTCCCCGCCAGTACACAGGCCGCTTCGTGCGAAATGGTGCGATACCCTCGTATCACTCTGACCGCCATGACCCGCTGCGGCCTTCGCAGCAGGGGTCGGGTTCGGGCGGTCAGAGCGTCCGACCAAATGGGCGCTCCGTAGAGCGCCATGGATCGCACCACACCTGTGTACAGACGGCGACAGCGCGAGCTCGGCCCGCCCAAATTCGGCAGCAGCCGGCTAAGGGCTCTGGCCGCGCCCACGAGCTTGGGCTCTAGACGCCGAAAGTGCTCCGCGAAGTTCCACCGGCTGTCAAGGACGAGTCCCAGGTACTTCATCGTACCTTGGACGCCGATGGAAACTCCGCCCACCACTACTTCAGACCCGGCTGGAGGCGCCCCCCGAGGCCCATGGAAGCACAGGGCCTCGGATTTATGTAGGGCAACCTCCAGGCCGAGTCTCCGAATACGGCCCACTACTTGGGCCACCCCGGCAGTGGCTCTACGCCGGGCCTCTCGTTCAGTGCGCCCACGGGCCGCCACGAGGGTGTCATCGGCGTAACATACGACGTCAACACCCCTCGAGACGGCCCCGCGCAGCACCCAGTCGTACCCGATGTTCCACAGGAGCGGCCCGAGAACCGACCCCTGTGGAACACCGCACGACACCTCCCTTTGCAGCCAGCCAGTGCTGGTCGGGCACCCGACCGATCGTTCGGACAGGTAGGCCGCCACGATTGTACCAAGGTACCTGGGTACGCCGTGGTACCTCAGCGCCTCCCGGATGCAGCTCCAGGGCAGGGTGTTGAACGCGTTGGAGATGTCTAGAGACACCGCCAACAACACCCCACCCCGGGACATCGCTTCATCCGCAAGGGCCCTCACCCGCGCAATAGCGTCGATGGTGGACCTGCCCCTGCGGAATCCGAACTGGTTGGCGCTGAGGTTCGGCCCCACTGTCTCCAGGTGCTGGACGAGGCGAGCGGCAATGACCCGCTCGAAGAGCTTGCCCACCTCGTCCAGCAGCACGATCGGCCGGTATGCCGACGGCTCGTCAGCCGGGCGCCCCTCCTTTTGGAGCAGGACCAGCCTCCCCTTCTTCCACTCCTCCGGAAACCGGCCCTGCTCCAAGCATGCCCGAAAGAGGGCCAGAACCCACGGTTCGAGCGGCCCTAGTGCCAAGGCCCAGGCGCGGCCGGGGACTCCGTCGGGGCCTGGGGCGGTGTTCTTAGCGCGCATGCGCAACACCGCCGCCCTCAACTCGTCCTCCGTGACCGGCGGAACGCCTGGGCCTTCCTCTCCCTCTACAGGAGGCGCCATTCGAGGCGCCTCGTGCTCGGCCCTATGCGGGAACAGCCCCGCGACCACCGACTCTACGACGAGCGGCTGGAGACTCTGGGTGATGGGAGGCCCCCCTGACCGGAGTTTCCTCCTCACCGCCTTATAGGGCCTCCCGAATGGGTCCCTATCGAGAGCCTCCAGCATCTCGTCGTTCGCGCGGTCTTTGGCCACGCCAATGGCCGCCCGCAACGCCTTCACCGCATCTCTGTAGAGGGAGTAGAGCCGCTCTTCTTCCGTGGGGTTCCGCTGTCTCCGTCGGCGGCAGCGGGTGTACCGGCGTCTCGCTGCCACGCAGGAACTGCGCAGCATGGTCAGCTCCTCGGACCACCAGTACACCGGCCGCCTAGAGGGGACAGAACGCACTCGAGGCATGGCCCCGTCGCAGATGCGCATCATGGCACTGCCGAGGCGCGCCGCCCCCTCCCCGACATCATCGACCTCGCCCTGTGGCGCAGAAAACCACGCCTCCACAAGGGCGGACTCGACCACCATGTCCCGGTCCATTCGCGACAGCGACCACCGGGGGCCATCCCCTCGCAGGGGTCGGCTCGGGCATCTCGGGCCAGCTGGAGACGCGGAGATGCCGAACCGCACGTAGCGGTGGTCCGACAGAGTCTCCGCATTCTCCAGCACTTCCCAGCCCCGAACACGGCGTGCCAGGACGGCATCGGCGAACGTAACGTCCACAATGGAGCCGCCCTGACGCCGCACGCACGTGTTGACCGACCCCTGGTTCAGGACCATGAGTCCGGTCGCTGTCGCCCATTCCTCCAGCTCTTGTCCGCGAGCATCCGTCGCCGGGCAACCCCATACCGCCGACTTGGCGTTGAGGTCGCCCGCGACCAGGACGCGGGAGGAGCGACTTCTGCCTATCAGGACGCCGACTTCGGCAAGGAAATCCTCGAAGTCGGCGAGACTCCGATTCGGCGAGAAGTACGCTCCGACCACCCTGATGTCGCCGACAAGAGCGGAGACGTATCCCCGGCCTCGGACTACGTCGACGAAGGCCGGGGAACCCACAATGGACCGGGACGTGATGGCCACCACGCCATCCACGTCCCCCACCCAGTCATCCCCAGACGGGACGCGGTAGGGCTCGGCTACCACAGCGACGTGGATCAACCACTCCGCCATACTCTGGAACAAGAGGTCCTGAGCTCTGGCGGAGTGATTGATATTCGCCTGGAGGAGGTTCAGGTCCATCCTACCCTATGATAATTGGAACCTCCTCCGCCCCCCGCGCTTCCGCCTGCTGGGGTGAAGAAGAGGACGGTCCAGAAACCGGACCATCCCTCCTTCCCTTTCTCTTTCCCCTGGGTGGGGGAGCGCATGTTCTGCTGCCGGCGCGGTGATCCGCCGGCTCGCCGGCCGCTGCGCACACCACACAGTGCGGCGCGGCTGCACATCCTCGGGCCTTATGCCCCGGTTGACCACAGCGGAAGCACAAGTCCGTGCGGTCAACCCCCTCCCTACACTGCCCGGATAGGTGGCCAGGTGCCAGGCACCTATAGCACATTGTCGGCCGGGCGTCCAGCAACTTCACCTGGGTGGACACCCAGCCGACGAGCAAGCGCCCACCGTCCACCACCTTCTTGGCGGCCGCAACGGGACACTGGATCACTAGCGACCCCAGTCCGTCGCGGCCGACCGTCACCTCGCCCGTCCGCAACTGCTCGGCGGGGCAACCCCCCACCGCAGCGATCGCGGTGATCACCTCGGCACTGGTAGCGGAGTCATCCAGGCCAGAGACCCGCAGGCCTACCGACAATGTCGGCCGCGAGACCCGGACAACTTCGCTACCTAGCACCTCCCGCAGCCTTTGTGCCAGGAGGTCCGCCCTCTCGGCACTGGAGGTGCCGGGGAACTCGAATAGGCGACCTCCGTTGGCCGCCTTTCGGAAACGGACCCCCTGGGCTCCGAAGTCCGCGGGGCTTATGTGCTCCTTGGCCGAGGCGATCACGCTCGCGTATGTCGCGCCCTTCTCCGCCGCCGCCGGCTGTAGTGTCAGCACCACTGCATGCGACCGGGGCGTTCGAAGCTTGCGGGCGCGACTTTTCGCTGCGGGGCGCTTTTTGGGCCCCACTATCGTCCAGCCATCAGCCGCTGGCTCATGCTGACCTTGCGGCGGCCCATTCTGCTTCTTCTTCTTTTTCTTTTTCTTCTTCTTCCCCTTTTTGCCCGTTGCGGCCGGGGAAGAAGAAGCACCGTCTTTTGGGGCGGCCCGCACTTGCGGCCGGCTCTCGGGAGCTGGAGGGCGCTGAGGCAGCGCAGAGGCCGCCTTTCGCGGCGCCCCGCTGGGGCCGGGCTGGGCAGGTGCTTGAGGCGCCTTATCTGTGGCTGCCCCTTGCACCGACATTCGCCCTGAAGCCGCGGCTGCGTACGAGCAGCCCTCCGTCCGCTCCTTATCGGCCGCTGATAGCGGCCGCAGCCTCCTCTCCGGGAGAAGTCTGTCCTCCAGTGAGGCCAGGCGGGCATTCACCATCCCGCCCACCTGGGCCAACACTGTTCGGCATATCTCCTCCACGGAGAGGGCCGCTGGTGGTGGCGAAGGCCGTACAGGGGCGGCCTTCGACGTCACGTCAGTGACGGAGGTGGCGGAACCCCGACTCCGCACATCCTCCCTAAGCTCGGCCAGCTCCTTTCGGAGACTGGCCATCTCGGCCCTTAGGCGGGCGTTATCGGCCTGCAGCTGCCGCGTCTCTTCCGATACTGTGCGAGCCCCTAGAACTTCCACAGCGTCTTTAATGGACGCCGCGGCATCCTTAAGGGCCCGCACAAAGGTACCCTTCAGGTTGGAGGACTTGGTTGCCACCTTAGTGATGATCTCCAAGTCCTCCAACACCTGCTGCTGCAGCCGATCTGCGCAGCTCCCCTCCGCCAAAGCCCTCCTCGGGCTGGGCACGGAGACCTTCCCGCGGGTCTCCCGCTGCAAGCGGGCGACTTCGGCCTCCCTTGCCAGGTCCTCCTGCTTCTGGCTGGCCCGAGCTTTCGCCGCGGCCCGCCTAACCGTCCACCGGCCATGAAGACCGGCAGACCCGCCGCGCACGGCGTTTCCGCCGCCACGGGTGATTTTTTATAGAGGTTTTCTTCCTCGCAGCCCCGCACAGAATGTACGGAGCCCCCGGTTCCGCTCAGTGCGGATTACGGGTTGCCCGACGGTGGCCGAAGCCAAACGTCCGCCAGCCCTAGGACCAGCAGACCCGCCGCGCACGGCGTTTCCGCCGCCACGGGTGATTTTTTATAGAGGTTTTCTTCCTCGCAGCCCCGCACAGAATGTACGGGGCCCCCGGTTCCGCTCAGTGCGGATTACGGGTTGCCCGACGGTGGCCGAAGCCAACGTCCACCGGCCATGAAGACCGGCAGACCCGCCGCGCACGGCGTTTCCGCCGCCACGGGTGATTTTTTATAGAGGTTTTCTTCCTCGCAGCCCCGCACAGAATGTACGGGGCCCCCGGTTCCGCTCAGTGCGGATTACGGGTTGCCCGACGGTGGCCGAAGCCAACGTCCACCGGCCATGAAGACCGGCAGACCCGCCGCGCACGGCGTTTCCGCCGCCACGGGTGATTTTTTATAGAGGTTTTCTTCCTCGCAGCCCCGCACAGAATGTACGGGGCCCCCGGTTCCGCTCAGTGCGGATTACGGGTTGCCCGACGGTGGCCGAAGCCAAACGTCCGCCGGCCATGAAGACCGGCAGACCCGCCGCGCACGGCGTTTCCGCCGCCACGGGTGATTTTTTATAGAGGTTTTCTTCCTCGCAGCCCCGCACAGAATGTACGGGGCCCCCGGTTCCGCTCAGTGCGGATTACGGGTTGCCCGACGGTGGCCGAAGCCAACGTCCACCGGCCATGAAGACCGGCAGACCCGCCGCGCACGGCGTTTCCGCCGCCACGGGTGATTTTTTATAGAGGTTTTCTTCCTCGCAGCCCCGCACAGAATGTACGGGGCCCCCGGTTCCGCTCAGTGCGGATTACGGGTTGCCCGACGGTGGCCGAAGCCAAACGTCCGCCGGCCATGAAGACCGGCAGACCCGCCGCGCACGGCGTTTCCGCCGCCACGGGTGATTTTTTATAGAGGTTTTCTTCCTCGCAGCCCCGCACAGAATGTACGGGGCCCCCGGTTCCGCTCAGTGCGGATTACGGGTTGCCCGACGGTGGCCGAAGCCAAACGTCCGCCAGCCATGAGGACCGGCAGACCCGCCGCGCACGGCGTTTCCGCCGCCACGGGTGATTTTTTATAGAGGTTTTCTTCCTCGCAGCCCCGCACAGAATGTACGGGGCCCCCGGTTCCGCTCAGTGCGGATTACGGGTTGCCCGACGGTGGCCGAAGCCAACGTCCACCGGCCATGAAGACCGGCAGACCCGCCGCGCACGGCGTTTCCGCCGCCACGGGTGATTTTTTATAGAGGTTTTCTTCCTCGCAGCCCCGCACAGAATGTACGGGGCCCCCGGTTCCGCTCAGTGCGGATTACGGGTTGCCCGACGGTGGCCGAAGCCAAACGTCCGCCGGCCATGAAGACCGGCAGACCCGCCGCGCACGGCGTTTCCGCCGCCACGGGTGATTTTTTATAGAGGTTTTCTTCCTCGCAGCCCCGCACAGAATGTACGGGGCCCCCGGTTCCGCTCAGTGCGGATTACGGGTTGCCCGACGGTGGCCGAAGCCAACGTCCACCGGCCATGAAGACCGGCAGACCCGCCGCGCACGGCGTTTCCGCCGCCACGGGTGATTTTTTATAGAGGTTTTCTTCCTCGCAGCCCCGCACAGAATGTACGGGGCCCCCGGTTCCGCTCAGTGCGGATTACGGGTTGCCCGACGGTGGCCAGTGCCATCGCCCACCGGCCGTAAAAAACCGGCGAGCCCGCCGCACGGTGCGCTGCTACCTGGACGCTCACAGTCCACTCTGAGTGCGAACCTAACCTAACCTACCTAACCTAACCTACCTAACCTAACCTACCTAACCTAACCTACCTAACCTAACCTACCTAACCTAACCTACCTAACCTAACCTAACTAACCTAACCTAACCTAACCTAACTAACCTAACCTACCTAACCTAACCTACCTAACCTAACCGAACCTAACCTAACCTACCTAACCTAACCTACCTAACCTAACCGAACCTAACCTAACCTAACCGAACCTAACCTAACCGAACCTAACCTAACCTAACCTACCTAACCTAACCGAACCTAACCTAACCTAACCGAACCTAACCTAACCGAACCTAACCTAACCGAACCTAACCTAACCTAACCTAACCGAACCTAACCTAACCTACCTAACCTAACCGAACCTAACCTAACCGAACCTAACCTAACCTACCTAACCTAACCTAACCGAACCTAACCTAACCGAACCTAACCTAACCTAACTAACCTAACCTAACCTAACCTAACCTAACCGAACCTAACCTAACCGAACCTAACCTAACCGAACCTAACCTAACCTACCTAACCTAACCGAACCTAACCTAACCTAACCGAACCTAACCTAACCGAACCTAACCTAACCTAACCTAACCTAACCGAACCTAACCTAACCGAACCTAACCTAACCGAACCTAACCTAACCGAACCTAACCTAACCGAACCTAACCTAACCTAACCTAACCTAACCTAACCTACCTAACCTAACCGAACCTAACCTAACCGAACCTAACCTAACCGAACCTAACCTAACCGAACCTAACCTAACCGAACCTAACCTAACCGAACCTAACCTAACCTAACCTAACCTAACCGAACCTAACCTAACCTAACCGAACCTAACCTAACCGAACCTAACCTAACCGAACCTAACCTAACCTACCTAACCTAACCGAACCTAACCTAACCGAACCTAACCTAACCTAACTAACCTAACCTACCTAACCTAACCGAACCTAACCTAACCGAACCTAACCTAACCTAACCGAACCTAACCTAACCGAACCTAACCTAACTAACCTAACCTAACCGAACCTAACCTAACCTAACCGAACCTAACCTAACCGAACCTAACCTAACCGAACCTAACCTAACCGAACCTAACCTAACCGAACCTAACCTAACCTAACCGAACCTAACCTAACCGAACCTAACCTAACCTAACCTAACCTAACCTAACCTAACCGAACCTAACCTAACCGAACCTAACCTAACCGAACCTAACCTAACCGAACCTAACCTAACCGAACCTAACCTAACCGAACCTAACCTAACCGAACCTAACCTAACCGAACCTAACCTAACCTAACCGAACCTAACCTAACCTAACCTAACCTAACCGAACCTAACCTAACCGAACCTAACCTAACCGAACCTAACCTAACCTACCTAACCTAACCTAACCTAACCGAACCTAACCTAACTAACCTAACCTAACCGAACCTAACCTAACCTAACCGAACCTAACCTAACCTACCTAACCTAACCGAACCTAACCTAACCTAACCTACCTAACCTAACCTACCTAACCTAACCTAACCGAACCTAACCTAACCTACCTAACCTAACCGAACCTAACCTAACCTACCTAACCTAACCTACCTAACCTAACCGAACCTAACCTAACCGAACCTAACCTAACCGAACCTAACCTAACCGAACCTAACCTAACCTAACCTAACCTAACCTAACCTAACCTAACCTAACCTAACCTAACCTTTTTTTTTTTTTTTTTTTTTTTTTTTTTTTTTTTTTTTCCGAGGGGAATGCTTTAGGCATACTACCGTCTCCCGGGAGAGCGCGGCAGTTATGTGGGATTCTCCTCGCAGGTGCGAGGCATACCCACTAAACCCCTCGGTTCCTCCAACGCATCTGGTTGGGGTCACGGGAACGCTTTCGCTTTCGTCCGCGACCCCGACCTGCGTCTGCTGCCTATGGCAGCACCCTAGGTTGGGGGGAGGTCGTCCCTAAGCCTGGGCGGCAGATACCCCGGATCTACCGCCCTACGGCTATAGACGAGGAGGGAGGGAGGGCGGCGGCATATTGTCGCCTTCTCCTCCCCACTCGTCTCCGTCGGAGCGGGGGCGCGAGGGGATTGTCCTCGCGCTCCCGTTCCCTTTCCTCCTTCTGCGAAATCACCGTTTCGCAGAAGGAGGAAACCGCTTCCCACGACCTCTCACTCTCCAGCATGGCACGAACCACGCCGGACAGTGAGAGGTCCCCTCCGATCGCCGCCACCAGGGCGCGGCGCTCGTCAGTCCACGCAGTGCACTCCTCTAGAGTGTGCTGCGCGGTGTCCTCACGAGCGCCGCACCCATGGCACGACGCCGTCTCCTCCCTTCCGATCCGACACAGGTACCGCCCGAAGCATCCATGTCCGGACAGCACCTGTGTCAGTCGGAAGGTCAGCGCCCCATGACGCCTTCCGCACCAGTCCGGGAGCTGTGGGCGTATGGCCTGTATTGTGCGGGCGCCATATTCGGCGTCCGCTAGGCCAGCAGCCCACAGCTCCATGGTCGTCCGCTTCATCTCCGCCCGGGCGCGGGCGGCCTCCTCAGGGGCGGGTGTGTGCCCCCGGGCTCTTTGTTCGGCCCGCACCCGGTACGCTTCAGCCAGCACCCCAGCTTCAATCTCCCACGGGGGAGTGCCGGCCAAAGCGCAGGCCGCTGCGTGGCTCACCGTGCGGTAGGCCACGCATACGCGCGTCGCAAGGACGCGCTGCGGCCTGCGGAGGAGGGCCCTGTTTGGCGCATCAAGGGCTTCTGCCCAGATCGGTGCACCATACAGGGCCATGCTCCGGACGACCATGGCGTACAGTCTTCTCACCTGTACGCCCGGACCCTTGAGGTTCGGGAGGAGCCTCGCGAGGGCTGAGGCCGCACCGACGAGTCGGGGGGTCAGCGTCCGGAAGTGGTCCCGGAAACGCCAACCCCCGTCGAGAGTTAGGCCCAGATATTTCATCCGGGCCTTAACCTCGACCTCGTCCCCGTTGATCCGGAGGGTCGACCTCGCCGGCACTCTCCACCTCGGCCCTTTGAAGCAAAGGGCCTCGGTTTTCTGGAGTGCCACTCGGAGGCCAAGCGCCTCGATCCTCCGGACCAACAGGGTCGCCCCGGCCTCAGCCCTTCTCTTCACCTTTGCCCAGGTGGTGTCCCGGACGGCTACCAGCGTGTCATCTGCATAACAGATGACCGCCATCTGGGACAGCACCTGGCCGCGGATGGCCCAGTCAAATCCGATGTTCCATAGCAGGGGGCCAAGCACGGACCCCTGCGGAACACCGGAGGCCATCCGCCTCCGCTCCTTCCCGAACCTCGTCATGTAGGACACTACCCGCCCTTGCAGGTAGTGCCCTATTATCCTCCGGAGGTAGGGGGGCACTCCGTGATACCGGAGTGCCTCCTCTATCACCTCGAACGGGAGGGAGCCGAAGGCATTGGCGATATCCAGGGACACCGCCAACACCCCCTGCCCCCTCCCGGCCGCGCCCTCCGTGAACCTCTTCAGCGTGGTCAGGGCGTCCAAGGTGGATCGCCCCGACCGGAACCCGAATTGGTTCCCGGAGAGCTGCGGCCCTTCCCTCTCCAGATGCTGGATAATCCGGGAAGCCAATACTCTTTCGAGCAGCTTCCCGGCCTCATCCAGCATCACAAGCGGCCGGTGGCCGGAAGGGGAGTCGACGGGGCGCCCCTCCTTCCACACCTTGGGGAAGCACCCCTCCGCTAGGCAGTCGTTAAACAGCCCGCGGAGGCGGTCCCCGAGGTGTTTGAGCGCCAGGTGCAGCACTCTACCGGGCACCCCGTCAGGTCCCGGTGCTTTCCGGCAACCCCGGAGCCGGCTGGCCGCCCTAGCCAATTCCTCCTCTGTTATTGGGGGAGGGGCAGGGGCGGCATCATCCTCGGCATCGTCCTCGTCACTAGATCGTGACATGCGCGGTGGTTGGAAAGGGGGGCTGTCAGGAAACAACCCCTCGACCACCGCGCTGAGGACGGCCGGCTCCATGGCCTCCGTAGGGGGCGCCACCTTCATTTTCGCCCGCACCATACGGTACGGGCGCCCCCACGGATCCGCATCAAGGGTCGCCAAGAACTCTGCGTAGGCAGCTTCCTTGGCGGCCCTGATGCCGCTGGCGAACGCCTTCCTGGCCGAACTGAGTTCTGCCAGGAGGCGCTCCAGCTCCGCTGCGGACCGGTTCCGCCGTCTGCGGCACCGGGTATATGCCCGTCGGGCGGCGTTGCTGGCAGAACGCAGGACAGCGAGGTCCTGCGTCCACCAGTAGACGCCTTCACGAGGCGCGAAGCGTCGCGCCCTGGGCATCCCAGCGTCGCAGACGGCGGTTAGGTCCCGTCCGAGCCTGGCGGCCCTCTCGTCGACCCCCACCGTTTGGGGGGGGTCCTCCGCCCAGGCTCGAACTATGGCGGCTTCCTCAGCCAGTTCCGGGTCGAGGCGCGAGAGCTGCCACTTCGGGAAACCCCCAGCACCTCGCCCGGACGCCGCCCGGACCCCCGACCTGGGGGGCGCGGTGGAGACCCTGAACCGGATGTATAGATGGTCAGACAGAGTCTCCACCTCCTCCAGGACACGCCAGCACGATATGCGTGCGCCAATGGCAGGGGTGGCGAACGTCACGTCCACCACCGAGCCCCCTTGCCGGCGCACGCACGTGTTGGCGGTGCCCTGATTCTCCGGGGCCAGGCCGATCATAACAGCCCAGTCCCGGAGAAGCGCCCCCTTCAGGTCGGTGGGTTGGGGGGGGGGGGAGGGGCCGCTCCTGCATCTTCCCTCCCCTGGTTTCCCTTGGAGGGAGGAGGGGGAGGCGGGGCCGCAGGCCTCTTGGCGGGGCCCTTTTTGGACGCCTTCTTGGCCGGCCTGGGTGTGGTCTCAGGGACATGGGGTGGTTGGGCTTCCCCGTCCACCTCCCCAGAAGCTGGGCCTGATGCGGCCCACCTTCACGGAGCTGGGGGAGCATCCCCCCGCCGTAGCCAGTATGGCTGCGACTTCCTCAGGGGTCACCGTGACGTCTAGACCGGTGACCCTGAGGTCCGCCATTTTGGTCGGGCGGGTGACATCCGCCCAGCTCCCGATGACCCGCACCAGCTCGGTGGCGAGGCGATCGGCCGTCTCCTCGGGGGTTGCCCCCCCCACCTCCATCAGCTTGGAGCCGGTCATACTCGTTCGGATCTTGACCGACTCCAAGCCGAAGTCCCTCAAGGCGATGGAGGCCCTGGCCCTGGCCAGGACCTCGGTGTATTTGGCCTCCGAGGTGGTCCCCTCCGCGGTCGTGATGGTGGCCCCCGTCTTGAGGGTGACCACAATAGCCGCAGTCTTGGGGGCCACGATCCTCACAACCTTCGGAGGGGCCGGGGCGCTTGGCCGGGCTGTTCCCGAAGGGGGCGGGTTCGCTGGAGGAGCGTTCCCCTTCTTCTTTCGGCGGACAACCTCAGACCACGAAGAGCCCGAGGTTTCCGCCTGGGGTTCCCCTCCACTGGTACCAGCAGTGGAGGGGGGAGGGGCCGCTCCTGCATCTTCCCTCCCCTGGTTTCCCTTGGAGGGAGGAGGGGGAGGCGGGGCCGCAGGCCTCTTGGCGGGGCCCTTTTTGGACGCCTTCTTGGCCGGCCTGGGTGTGGTCTCAGGGACATGGGGTGGTTGGGCTTCCCCGTCCACCTCCATAGCACCTTCGACCAGCCCAGACCGGGCCCTGTGACGGGGCGGCGGCGGGTGCCTCAGGTCCGCACTAAGGGCCGGCCTCAGCACCGGCTCCGGGGGGAGGCGCGACTCCAGGCCTTCGAGGCGGGCATTAATAAGTCCGCCTACCGAGACCAGGAGGTCACGCCTCATATCTTCCATTGCCTTTTTTAGGGCCCCCTCAAAATCGGGCTGCTGCCCCATTTCCGCAACCCTCGGAGCCTCAGCAGGTTTACGCGCCTCGTAAGCCTGCTTGAACGCGCGCAGCTCCGAGCGGACAATGTCCAGCTCCCTAGACAAACGCGCATTATCCGCTCGGAGCCTACGCTGTTCCACCTCAGGCGTCAACGCCCGGAGGCCCTCGACGGCGTCGATTACTCCTTGTGTGGCCCGATTTATTTGGCCCCACACCGTCCCTTTGAGGTGCCCACTCTTCCGCACCTCACCCTTAATCTTCTCCACATTTTGGAGGGCCTCCGCAGCAAGGGCCTCTACCGTACCAATCGATAGGGCGCTGGGGGTCTCGTCCTCCGGTACGTCCTCATCAGCGAGCACCCTGCTCGTTACCCTTTGTTTTGGGCGGTAGGAGGGGTCGGGGCCCTCCCCCTCACTCTCCCCCCCCTCAGCCAGGTACTCCTGGGCCTCTTTTAGAAAGGAGTATACTCCGACCGGGCGCCGAACGCGGCTCCTCGAAGACGAGGAGGCCACCTTCTGCGCCACAGCCGGGGCCTCCTTCTCAGCCTCCGACTCCATCAGGGGCCTCTTTTGGGAGGCCCCCGACGGGAACTTCAAAGCGAAACCCACTTTGCGTGGTTCGCCACCCTCCGCTACAGTCGCCTTTCGACCCACTTTCGAGGCGCCCATGGCACCCTGCCGGCGCCCATATGCGCCCTCGTCCTCCGAACAAGACATCTCCGACAAGGAGACGTCGTCCTCTGACCCAAACAACACGCTTTTCCCACCACTCATCTTTGACGCGGTCGTCACACCCACGTGTACCCGACCACGCCCTAAAAATAACTTAAAACCTACAAAACTTAATTATATATACAAAAATATACAAATCTAAAACTATCACAAGATGCGCCTAACCTAACCTAACCTAACCTAACCTAACCTAACCTAACCTAACCTAACCTAACCTAACCTAACCTAACCTAACCTAACCTAACCTAACCTAACCTAACCTAACCTAACCTAACCTAACCTAACCTAACCTAACCTAACCTAACCTAACCTAACCTAACCTAACCTAACCTAACCTAACCTAACCTAACCTAACCTAACCTAACCTAACCTAACCTAACCTAACCTAACCTAACCTAACCTAACCTAACCTAACCTAACCTAACCTAACCTAACCTAACCTAACCTAACCTAACCTAACCTAACCTAACCTAACCTAACCTAACCTAACCTAACCTAACCTAACCTAACCTAACCTAACCTAACCTAACCTAACCTAACCTAACCTAACCTAACCTAACCTAACCTAACCTAACCTAACCTAACCTAACCTAACCTAACCTAACCTAACCTAACCTAACCTAACCTAACCTAACCTAACCTAACCTAACCTAACCTAACCTAACCTAACCTAACCTAACCTAACCTAACCTAACTAACCTAACCTAACCTAACCTAACCTAACCTAACTAACCTAACCTAACCTAACCTAACCTAACCTAACCTAACCTAACCTAACCTAACCTAACCTAACCTAACCTAACCTAACCTAACCTAACCTAACCTAACCTAACCTAACCTAACCTAACCTAACCTAACCTAACCTAACCTAACCTAACCTAACCTAACCTAACCTAACCTAACCTAACCTAACCTAACCTAACCTAACCTAACCTAACCTAACCTAACCTAACCTAACCTAACCTAACCTAACCTAACCTAACCTAACCTAACCTAACCTAACCTAACCTAACCTAACCTAACCTAACCTAACCTAACCTAACCTAACCTAACCTAACCTAACCTAACCTAACCTAACCTAACCTAACTAACCTAACCTAACCTAACCTAACCTAACCTAACCTAACCTAACCTAACCTAACCTAACCTAACCTAACCTAACCTAACCTAACCTAACCTAACCTAACCTAACCTAACCTAACCTAACCTAACCTAACCTAACCTAACCTAACCTAACCTAACCTAACCTAACCTAACCTAACCTAACCTAACCTAACCTAACCTAACCTAACCTAACCTAACCTAACCTAACCTAACCTAACCTAACCTAACCTAACCTAACCTAACCTAACCTAACCTAACCTAACCTAACCTTTTTTTTTTTTTTTTTTGTCGAAGGGGAATGCGTTACGCATACTCCGCGCCTCGGGGTAGGCACGACAGTTATGTGGGACTCTCCCCATAATGGGGCATACACCACTAAACCCCTCCGTTCCCTCCTGGCCATTATGTGGGGCGCCACGGGATCGCTTTCGCTTGCCACCGCGACGCCCCACTGACCGCCCCGGGAAGGGGCCCTCGATGCGCCCCAACTAGTTGGGACGCTGCGCCCTAAGGCGCCCCTCGGAGACGGCACCGTGCAATGCAGGTTTGGGACCCCGCCCTCGCCCGCTGGTGCCGCCGGGGTTTATAGAGCCCCCACCTCGTGACCCCAGTCTTGAAAAAGACTAAGGGCCCGCGGTCCCGGCGGTGATGAGCCACCGGGATTACGCGTGTGGGGCGCAGGATCGCACGCCATCGGCCCATCTCTGCAAGCAGAGTGGTGCCGAGTCGTGCTCCCACGCCCCCCCGACCACGAGGGCTGCGAGAGGACAGGGCGAAACCGTATCCATCCCACAGCCCCCGCGGCCCACCTCCTCCGACCACGAGGGCTGCGAGAGGACAGGGCGAAACCGTATCCATCCCACAGCCCCCGCGGCCCACCTCCTCCGACCACGAGGGCTGCGAGAGGACAGGGCGAAACCGTATCCATCCCACAGCCCCCGCGGCCCACCTCCTCCGGCCACGAGGGCTGCGAGAGGACAGGGCGAAACCGTATCCATCCCACAGCCCCCGCGGCCCCCTCTCGTCGCAACCGCGGTGCGACTCCGCTGAGTCGCGGAGGACAGGGCGTGTGGCGCACCGAAATACCAGCACGCCTCTTCCTCCGCGACTCACCCTCCCCCAAAACTGCTGGCCACATGGGCCAGCAGTGCCCAGGAGGCGCGCTCAGGGTGGGTGCCTGAGCGCGACCTCCCCACTAGACCGGCGTCGCGGGACATGCCACAAATAAATAAATAATAATAATAATAATAATAATAATAATAATAATAATAATAATAATAATAATAATAATAATAATAATAATAATAATAATAATAATAATAATAATAATAATAATAATAATAATAATAATAATAATAATAATAATAATAATAATAATAATAATAATAATAATAATAATAATAATAATAATAATAATAATAATAATAATAATAATAATAATAATAATAATAATAATAATAATAATAATAATAATAATAATAATAATAATAATAATAATAATAATAATAATAATAATAATAATAATAATAATAATAATAATAATAATAATAATAATAATAATAATAATAATAATAATAATAATAATAATAATAATAATAATAATAATAATAATAATAATAATAATAATAATAATAATAATAATAATAATAATAATAATAATAATAATAATAATAATAATAATAATAATAATAATAATAATAATAATAATAATAATAATAATAATAATAATAATAATAATAATAATAATAATAATAATAATAATAATAATAATAATAATAATAATAATAATAATAATAATAATAATAATAATAATAATAATAATAATAATAATAATAATAATAATAATAATAATAATAATAATAATAATAATAATAATAATAATAATAATAATAATAATAATAATAATAATAATAATAATAATAATAATAATAATAATAATAATAATAATAATAATAATAATAATAATAATAATAATAATAATAATAATAATAATAATAATAATAATAATAATAATAATAATAATAATAATAATAATAATAATAATAATAATAATAATAATAATAATAATAATAATAATAATAATAATAATAATAATAATAATAATAATAATAATAATAATAATAATAATAATAATAATAATAATAATAATAATAATAATAATAATAATAATAATAATAATAATAATAATAATAATAATAATAATAATAATAATAATAATAATAATAATAATAATAATAATAATAATAATAATAATAATAATAATAATAATAATAATAATAATAATAATAATAATAATAATAATAATAATAATAATAATAATAATAATAATAATAATAATAATAATAATAATAAATATATAATTAATTAATTAAATATTTACACAAAAACACTATACCTAAGAATCTCCATAATAATAGATATTTACAAATAAATAATAATAATAATAATAATAATAATAATAATAATAATAATAATAATAATAATAAATAATATTTACAGAGGTCTACGCCTGGCGCAAGAAAGTGCGCCGGCGCCGACCAGTTCTCCTTCGCCGGAGAGGGGCCGACTCTGGGTCGTCTTCACGTCCCCTCTCAGCATTCTCCTTGTTTAGGAGGACCTTCTCAGCGAAGTCTTGGAAGGCCCTCCATGCGTCTTCACTTCCGAGGATCTTGTCGATCACTCCAGAAAGTGAAGACGTGTCAACTCCGGTAATGCCGGCGATGGGTCGCCTCTCGGCTTCCCATGCCGGGCAGTCAAATATAGTGTGGCCGACAGTGTCGACCACCGCATGGCAGTGGTGACACCTAGGTGTTAATTCCCTACCGACTTGGTGCAGATATTTGCCGAAACAGCCGTGGCCGGTCAGCATCTGCACCAGCCGGTAGGAAAGGTGTCCCCACCGCCTGTTCACCCAAGCCATGAGACTCGGGCGGATCGCGTCCAGCGTCCACGACCCTGCCCGGGCTTGTGACAACTCCTCTACCCATTTGTCTATCACCCTGTTGTGGGCGTGAGTTCTCCATACTCGTACTTCTTCCGGAGTTGGTTCTCCACCTCCCTCACGAAATCTAGCTCTACGCCAGTAGACATTCGCTAGGGCGGCCGCCTCCAGGTGCCAAGGTGGCAGCCCAGCGACGACACACCCGGCATCGTACGACACCGTGCGATATGCCCTCGCCACCCTGATGTTGATGGTGCGCTGCGAGCGCCGGAGCATTGCTCGGTTTTGTTGGCAGAGGTCGTCGGCCCAGATCGGACAGCCGTAAAGGGCCTTCGACCTCAGTACTCCAGCGAATAATTTCCGGCGCTTCGGACTGGGGCCTCCAACATTCGGCATAATGCGACTTAGTGCCGCAGCCGTCGCCTCTAATTTCGGAGCAAGGGCCGCAAAGTGCGGCCTAAAACTCCACGTTGCGTCCAGCATTAACCCCAAGTATTTGAGGGTTCCTCGGATCGGGATTGGAGTACCACCGACCACAATCTCCTGCCCCGTATGTAGTCCTCTCCTCCGTGGGCCTTGGAAGCAGATCGCCTCCGATTTCTCGAGGGCGACCTGCAGGCCCAGTCCGCGGATCTTTGCGGTAACCTGCGAGGCACCGGCTGTAGCCCGCAGTTTCGCCTCTCTGATGTCCGACCCGGTGGCTACAACAAGCGTATCATCCGCGTAGCAGATGAGCTGCACCCCGCGGGCGAACGCTCCTCGCAGCACCGAGTCATATCCAATGTTCCACAGGAGCGGCCCTAAGACCGACCCCTGTGGAACTCCGCACTCCACCTCGCGGTTCTCCCAGTTGTCCCGCGTAGGAAAAACTATTCTCCTTTCTTGCAGATAGTTATGGACTATGCGACGTAGATATAGGGGGACATCATGGTGTTCGAGTCCCGCCATTATGCTGTCCCAGGGCAGGGTGTTGAAGGCGTTTGCGATGTCAAGTGACACCGCTATCGCCACCCCACCCCGGGATGTCGCCTCTGCACAGACATCTCTTACTTCGCGATCGCGTCCAGTGTGGATCGATGCCTCCTAAACCCGTATTGGGAATCGGCCAGGTCCGGTCCCGCTGAGGTGAGATGTTGGGAGATGCGACCGGCAATTATTCTTTCGAACAACTTGCCGGCCTCATCTAACAGCACTATCGGGCGATAGGCCGATGGGGAGGTCTCCGGTTTCCCGGGTTTCCTCAACAGGACCAGCCTTCCAGTTTTCCACTTGTTTGGGAACTCTCCTTCCTGCAGACACTTGGTCAGCAGAGTCTTCAGTTGTTCGTCAAGTCCGTGTTGTACTGCAAGTGCAAGCACCCTCCCATGTATCCCGTCGGGACCTGGGGCGGTGCGCTTGCACTGCATCTTCGTCTTAGCCAGGTTCATCTCCGCCTCGGATACCTCCGGAACGGAGCCGGGAGGTACCGAGACGGAGGGGTCATCTCCGATGTTGCGGGCGCTGGGAGGGAACAGAGCCGACACTACAGATGTTAGGAGTGCCGGGTCTAGAGTGGTAGTAAGAGGAGGAGCCCAGGGGCGCAGCTTACTCATAACGAGTTTGTACGGCCTGCCCCATGGGTCCAACTCCAGACTGCCCAAGAACTCCTCCCAGGCCCGATCCTTAGAGGCAGCGATCTCACACCGCAGAGTTTTCTTGGCCCCTTGGTACTCAGTGTAGAGACGCCGTTCCTCGACCTCGTTCCATCCAGGACGTCGTCTGCGATACCTAGTGTATTGGTGGCGGGCAACAACACAGGCCTTCCTCAGCCGTGAGAGGTCAGCCGACCACCAATAAACTTTATTTCTCCGCCGTGTGGGCCGGACCTTAGACATGGCACAATCGGAGATATGCGCCAATGTCTCAGTCAGCCAGTCTACTCCATCAGCTATGCTGCTATCCTCCATTCTATGGCACCACGTCTCGATGATTGCAGCCAGCTCCGCGGTCTCTCGATCAAGAGATCGCAGAGACCACATAGGCCCAACCCCCGGGGGAGTGGCGGAGTTCCGACATGTCTGGGGGGGCGAAGAGGAAGGAAGAATGTCGCACCGAATATATCGGTGGTCCGACAGGGTCTCCACTTCCGTCAACACCTCCCAGCCCTGTACGCGACGCACTAGGGCGGAACTGGCGAACGTGACGTCCACGACAGAACCACCCTGCGCGCGCACGCACGTATGCTCCGAGCCCACATTCAGTGTCGCTAGATTGTGCTGGGCTGTCCAGTCAAGTAACACCTCACCGCGACTGTCGGAGACGGAGGACCCCCATGCCCTGGATTTGGCATTAAGATCCCCGGCCAAGACGACGTCGAGCGGTCTTCCCCATTGGACGAATGAGTTGAGGTCGTCCAAGAATTCCTCGAACTCTGCCAGTGATCGGTTTGGCGAGAAGTATGCGCCGATAAGGGTAAGGTTGGCAAACTTGACGCCTACACAACCTTTCCCTCTCCTAATAGAGACAATTGGTGGGGTATCGCCTGTGTATATCGCGACCAGATGTTCCAGGTCCCCAACCCAATTGTTTCTGTCCGGAACCGTATATGGTTCTGAAACCACCGCTGCATTTATAGACCATTGCGCCAGGCTCTGGACAAACAAGTCCTGGGCCCTGGCGCAATGGTTGAGATTGGCTTGGAGAAACCGTACAGACATATTATTCCTGTACGGTTTCTGCTATCTCCATCTGTTCCCCGCTCGGTGGGGGCGCGTTGCGTTCTGCAACGGGCGCTCTCCTCGGGACCGTCTTCTTGGGCGCCGAGCAACTAAGGCTTCCCAAGCGGTGGTTGGCATTCTTGCCGGCAGCCGCGCACACAACGCAATGCGCTTGTGCCGTGCAAGAAGCCGCTTTATGTCCCTCCTTGCCACATCTGAAGCAGAGCTGGCTGCGGTCCTCCGCGTCACAGCTATTCGCCACGTGGCCACTCTGCAAGCAGCGGTAGCAGTACAGCCGTTTCGGGGTGCCGATCCGGACCCTCGCCACTACCCAGCCTACCAGGAAACGTCCCGTGGCGAGCTTATTCGCTGCCGTAAGCGGGACGTGAGCCCAAACTCCGTGCATACCCGATCTAGTGGGCCGCAGCGTACCGATCCTAATTTGGTCCGGCGTGCATTCTCCTTTTTTAACGATGCACTCCTTCACTTCCTCCGGTGTTGTGGAGTCATCCAAGCCATCAATTTTGATGTCCACGGACCTTTCGGGCCTGGACACCCTGATGGAGTTGTCCTGGTATATCTCCTGCAGCTTTTGAGCCAGGACATCTGCTTTGGCGGCACTGGTGGCGCCGGGGATGCTGATGATGGTAGCCCCGGTGACCGCCCGCCGGAACTGCACCGACTCTATGCCAATTGTCTCCTTCAGGTCCACTTTGGATTTGGCTTCTTTCAGAACCCCACTATAAGTGAGGCCCTTCTTCACCGCTTCCTCAGTAAGCGTGACGACCACCGCCGAGCTTTGAGGCATCTTCAATGCGGTCTTCAGTGGCGCAGACGCCGATCTGAAGACCCGCCCGTTAGCTCTTTTCGGCTGCGGTCGTCGCGCTGGTTTATCCGTCTCCTTTACGGCCCTTCCGTTCTTACCCACCTTCACCCAGTTCTCGTCGAGAGCGTCTGGGTTCAGGGGGCGAGACGGAGGGCGCTGTGGCGGATTGACGGAGGGGCGGGCGGAGTCCGACCGCTCGCCCGTCACCGCAGATCCCTTCTTCTTTCTCCGCCGTTTTTTCCCGCTGAGGCCAGGTTGGGCTGGCGGCGGTGGCGGAGGGGGCGCCTTCTTCATGGGCGTGCCCTGTGCTCCCGAACTTGGTGCCGCTTTTGGCCCAGAGGCCGCGGCTGCGCCAGTGCTGTCCCCCTGCCTTCTTTCGAATGCAAGGGGAGGACGCAAGTTACGCTCCGGGAGGAGCCTGTCTCGAGTGAGGCCTAACCTACCTAACCTAACCTACCTAACCTAACCTAACCTACCTAACCTAACCTAACCTACCTAACCTAACCTAACCTAACCTAACCTACCTAACCTAACCTAACCTACCTAACCTAACCTACCTAACCTAACCTAACCTAACCTACCTAACCTAACCTACCTAACCTAACCTACCTAACCTAACCTACCTAACCTAACCTACCTAACCTAACCTAACCTAACCTACCTAACCTAACCTAACCTACCTAACCTAACCTAACCTACCTAACCTAACCTAACCTAACCTAACCTAACCTACCTAACCTAACCTACCTAACCTAACCTAACCTACCTAACCTAACCTAACCTACCTAACCTAACCTACCTAACCTAACCTACCTAACCTAACCTACCTAACCTAACCTACCTAACCTAACCTACCTAACCTAACCTAACCTACCTAACCTAACCTACCTAACCTAACCTAACCTAACCTACCTAACCTAACCTACCTAACCTAACCTAACCTAACCTACCTAACCTAACCTACCTAACCTAACCTACCTAACCTAACCTACCTAACCTAACCTAACCTACCTAACCTAACCTAACCTAACCTACCTAACCTAACCTACCTAACCTAACCTAACCTACCTAACCTAACCTACCTAACCTAACCTACCTAACCTAACCTAACCTACCTAACCTAACCTACCTAACCTAACCTAACCTACCTAACCTAACCTACCTAACCTAACCTACCTAACCTAACCTAACCTACCTAACCTAACCTACCTAACCTAACCTAACCTAACCTACCTAACCTAACCTACCTAACCTAACCTACCTAACCTAACCTACCTAACCTAACCTACCTAACCTAACCTAACCTACCTAACCTAACCTAACCTAACCTAACCTACCTAACCTAACCTAACCTAACCTACCTAACCTAACCTACCTAACCTAACCTACCTAACCTAACCTACCTAACCTAACCTACCTAACCTAACCTACCTAACCTAACCTACCTAACCTAACCTAACCTAACCTACCTAACCTAACCTACCTAACCTAACCTACCTAACCTAACCTAACCTTTTTTTTTTTTTTTTTTTTTTTTTTTTTTTTTTTGGCCCAGAGGCCGCGGCTGCGCCAGTGCTGTCCCCCTGCCTTCTTTCGAATGCAAGGGGAGGACGCAAGTTACGCTCCGGGAGGAGCCTGTCTTCGAGTGAGGCCAGGCGGGCATTCATCATGCCCCCCACCTGAACCATCACCGTTCGGCATATCTCCTCCACGGAGGACGCCGTTTGTTGTGCAGGCCGCGATGCAGGGGCGGCCGTCACCGTCATGTCCATGGCACAGGAGGAGGCAGAACCCTGTCTCCGCAGCTCCTCTCTGAGGTCGGCCAGTTCCTTCTTGAGGCTGACTAACTCTTCAAACAGGCGGGCGTTGTCCGCCTGCAGGTGCTTCGTCTCCTCCGTGACAGTGCGGGCCCCGAGAACTTCCACGGCTTCCTTAATGGACTCCGCGGCGTCCTTCAGGGTCCGCACGAACGTCCCCTTCAAATTTTTGGACCTGCAAGCCACCTTTGTGATAACGTCCAGGTCCTCCTTCACCTGCTCCTTCAGTTGGTCAGCGCCCTTTTCGTCCAACCTTTGATTGGGAGGGAAGAGCTTGGCCCTGGTCTCCCGCCGAAAACGGGCGATCTCCGCTTCCTTTTCCAAGTCCTCTTCGGCTCTCTGCCTTGAGGCTTTGGTTCTGGCCCTCCTCTCCGTCAGGTCCACCTCCCAAGGACGCTTCAGGCCGCGGCCCTCTCTCCTAAATCGGCCTGTTCCATCGCAGTCCAGCGACTCCACTGAGCACCAGCGGCTCGCCGACCCAGCGGACGCCATGCTCATCACCGAACCCGAATCAGACTCGGCTTCTCCACCTGCGGCCGATGAACTGGCCGGTATCGGGGTACGCGTCAGCACGACCCGAAGCTCCTTACTAACGCCCTGCGGCGCACTCTCCTCCGAAACATCATTATTTTGTTTTTTTAAAAATTCAGCCATTAAACTTATCCCACGAGTGGGGCCGATTTATATGTCCACCCCCGGGTGACGCCCATTCCGGACGGGTAAGGCTACATACTGCAGAGGGCGCCAGGTATCTGAAGGGTTGTTAACGAATTACGATGTTTCGCTAATGTGTCTCCTACCAATCTCCCCCCTCACCCCTGTATACCTTCTTCCTCTCTCTTGCTGTTCAGTAACCTACCTAACCTAACCTAACCTAACTAACCTAACCTAACCTAACCTAACTAACCTAACCTACCTAACCTAACCTAACCTACCTAACCTAACCTAACCTAACCTAACCTAACTAACCTAACCTAACCTAACCTAACCTACCTAACCTAACCTAACCTAACCTAACCTAACTAACCTAACCTACCTAACCTAACCTAACTAACCTAACCTAACCTAACTAACCTAACCTAACCTAACCTAACTAACCTAACCTAACCTAACCTACCTAACCTAACCTACCTAACCTAACCTAACCTAACTAACCTAACCTACCTAACCTAACCTAACTAACCTAACCTAACTAACCTAACCTAACCTAACCTAACCTAACCTACCTAACCTAACCTAACTAACCTAACCTAACTAACCTAACCTAACCTAACCTAACCTAACCTAACTAACCTAACCTACCTAACCTAACCTAACCTAACTAACCTAACCTACCTAACCTAACCTAACTAACCTAACCTACCTAACCTAACCTAACCTAACCTAACTAACCTAACCTACCTAACCTAACCTAACTAACCTAACCTAACCTACCTAACCTAACCTACCTAACCTAACCTAACTAACCTAACCTAACCTAACCTAACTAACCTAACCTAACCTAACCTAACCTAACTAACCTAACCTAACCTACCTAACCTAACCTAACTAACCTAACCTAACTAACCTAACCTAACTAACCTAACCTAACCTAACTAACCTAACCTAACCTAACCTAACCTAACCTAACTAACCTAACCTAACTAACCTAACCTAACCTAACCTAACTAACCTAACCTACCTAACCTAACCTAACCTAACCTAACCTAACCTAACCTAACCTACCTAACCTAACCTAACTAACCTAACCTACCTAACCTAACCTAACCTAACCTAACCTAACCTACCTAACCTAACCTAACTAACCTAACCTACCTAACCTAACCTACCTAACCTAACCTACCTAACCTAACCTAACCTAACCTAACTAACCTAACCTAACCTAACCTAACCTAACTAACCTAACCTACCTAACCTAACCTACCTAACCTAACCTAACCTAACTAACCTAACCTAACCTAACTAACCTAACCTACCTAACCTAACCTAACCTAACCTAACCTAACCTAACCTAACCTAACTAACCTAACCTAACTAACCTAACCTAACTAACCTAACCTAACCTAACTAACCTAACCTACCTAACCTAACCTACCTAACCTAACCTACCTAACCTAACCTACCTAACCTAACCTACCTAACCTAACCTAACCTAACTAACCTAACCTAACTAACCTAACCTACCTAACCTAACCTAACTAACCTAACCTAACTAACCTAACCTACCTAACCTAACCTAACTAACCTAACCTAACCTAACTAACCTAACCTACCTAACCTAACCTAACCTAACTAACCTAACCTAACCTAACCTAACCTAACCTAACCTAACCTAACCTAACCTAACCTAACCTAACCTAACCTAACCTAACCTACCTAACCTAACCTAACCTAACCTAACCTAACTAACCTAACCTAACCTAACCTACCTAACCTAACCTAACCTAACTAACCTAACCTAACCTAACCTAACCTAACCTAACCTAACCTAACTAACCTAACCTAACCTAACCTAACCTAACCTAACCTAACCTAACCTAACCTAACTAACCTAACCTAACCTAACCTAACTAACCTAACCTAACCTAACCTAACCTAACCTAACCTAACCTAACCTAACCTACCTAACCTAACCTAACTAACCTAACCTACCTAACCTAACCTACCTAACCTAACCTAACTAACCTAACCTAACCTAACCTAACCTAACCTAACCTAACCTAACCTAACCTAACCTAACCTAACCTAACCTAACCTAACCTAACCTAACCTAACCTAACCTACCTAACCTAACCTAACTAACCTAACCTACCTAACCTAACCTACCTAACCTAACCTAACTAACCTAACCTAACCTAACCTAACTAACCTAACCTAACCTAACCTAACCTAACCTAACCTAACCTAACCTAACCTAACCTAACCTAACCTAACCTAACCTAACCTAACCTTTTTTTTTTTTTTTTTTTTTTTTCCGAGGGGAATGCTTTATGCATACTACCGTCTCCCGGGAGAGCGCGGCAGTTATGTGGGATTCTCCTCGCAGGTGCGAGGCATACCCACTAAACCCCTCGGTTCCTCCAACGCATCTGGTTGGGGTCACGGGAACGCTTTCGCTTTCGTCCGCGACCCCGACCTGCGTCTGCTGCCTATGGCAGCACCCTAGGTTTGGGGGAGGTCGTCCCTAAGCCTGGGCGGCAGATACCCCGGATCTACCGCCCTACGGCTATAGACGAGGAGGGAGGGAGGGCGGCGACATATTGTCGCCTTCTCCTCCCCACTCGTCTGCGTCGAAGCGGGGGCGCGAGGGGATTATCCTCGCGCTCCCGCTCCCTTTCCTCCTTCTGCGAAATCACTACTTCGCAGAAGGAGGAAACCGCTTCCCACGACCTCTCACTCTCCAGCATGGCACGAACCACGCCGGACAGTGAGAGGTCCTCTCCAATCGCCGTCACCAGGGTGCGGCGCTCGTCAGACCACGCAGCACACTCCTCTAGAGTGTGCTGCGCAGTATCCTCACCAGCGCCGCACCCGTGGCACGACGCCGACTCCTCCCTTCCGATCTGACACAGGTACCGCCCGAAACACCCGTGTCCGGACAGCACCTGTGTCAGTCGGAAGGTCAGCGCCCCATGACGCCTTCCGCACCAGTCCGGGAGCTGTGGGCGTATGGCCTGTATTGTGCGGGCGCCATATTTGGCGTCCGCTAGGCCAGCAGCCCACAGCTCCATGGTCGTCCGCTTCATCTCCGCCCGGGCGCGGGCGGCCTCCTCAGGGGCGGGAGTATGCCCCCGGGCTCTTTGTTCGGCCCGCACCCGGTACGCTTCAGCCAGCACCCCAGCTTCAATCTCCCACGGGGGAGTGCCGGCCAAAGCGCAGGCCGCTGCGTGGCTCACCGTGCGGTAGGCCACGCATACGCGCGTCGCAAGGACGCGCTGCGGCCTGCGGAGGAGGGCCCTGTTTGGCGCATCAAGGGCTTCTGCCCAAATCGGTGCACCATACAGGGCCATGCTCCGGACGACCATGGCGTACAATCTCCTCACCTGTACGCCCGGACCCTTGAGGTTCGGGAGGAGCCTCGCGAGGGCTGAGGCCGCACCGACGAGTCGGGGGGTCAGCGTCCGGAAGTGGTCCCGGAAACGCCAACCCCCGTCGAGAGTTAGGCCCAGATATTTCATCCGGGCCTTAACCTCGACCTCGTCCCCGTTGATCCGGAGGGTCGACCTCGCCGGCACTCTCCACCTCGGCCCTTTGAAGCAAAGGGCCTCGGTTTTCTGGAGTGCCACTCGGAGGCCAAGCGCCTCGATCCTCCGGACCAACAGGGTCGCCCCGGCCTCAGCCCTTCTCTTCACCTTTGTCCAGGTGGTGTCCCGGACGGCTACCAGCGTGTCATCTGCATAACAGATGACCGCCATCCGGGACAGCACCTGTGTCAGTCGGAAGGTCAGCGCCCCATGACGCCTTCCGCACCAGTCCGGGAGCTGTGGGCGTATGGCCTGTATTGTGCGGGCGCCATATTTGGCGTCCGCTAGGCCAGCAGCCCACAGCTCCATGGTCGTCCGCTTCATCTCCGCCCGGGCGCGGGCGGCCTCCTCAGGGGCGGGAGTATGCCCCCGGGCTCTTTGTTCGGCCCGCACCCGGTACGCTTCAGCCAGCACCCCAGCTTCAATCTCCCACGGGGGAGTGCCGGCCAAAGCGCAGGCCGCTGCGTGGCTCACCGTGCGGTAGGCCACGCATACGCGCGTCGCAAGGACGCGCTGCGGCCTGCGGAGGAGGGCCCTGTTTGGCGCATCAAGGGCTTCTGCCCAAATCGGTGCACCATACAGGGCCATGCTCCGGACGACCATGGCGTACAATCTCCTCACCTGTACGCCCGGACCCTTGAGGTTCGGGAGGAGCCTCGCGAGGGCTGAGGCCGCACCGACGAGTCGGGGGGTCAGCGTCCGGAAGTGGTCCCGGAAACGCCAACCCCCGTCGAGAGTTAGGCCCAGATATTTCATCCGGGCCTTAACCTCGACCTCGTCCCCGTTGATCCGGAGGGTCGACCTCGCCGGCACTCTCCACCTCGGCCCTTTGAAGCAAAGGGCCTCGGTTTTCTGGAGTGCCACTCGGAGGCCAAGCGCCTCGATCCTCCGGACCAACAGGGTCGCCCCGGCCTCAGCCCTTCTCTTCACCTTTGTCCAGGTGGTGTCCCGGACGGCTACCAGCGTGTCATCTGCATAACAGATGACCGCCATCCGGGACAGCACCTGGCCGCGGATGGCCCAGTCAAATCCGATGTTCCATAGCAGGGGGCCAAGCACGGACCCCTGCGGAACACCGGAGGCCATCCGCCTCCGCTCCTTCCCGAACCTCGTCATGTAGGACACTACCCGCCCTTGCAGGTAGTGCCCTATTATCCTCCGGAGGTAGAGGGGCACTCCGTGATACCGGAGTGCCTCCTCTATCACCTCGAACGGGAGGGAGCCGAAGGCATTGGCGATATCCAGAGACACCGCCAACACCCCCTGCCCCCTCCCGGCCGCGCCCTCCGTGAACCTCTTCAGGGCGGTCAGGGCGTCCAGGGTGGATCGCCCGGACCGGAACCCGAATTGGTTCTCGGAGAGCTGCGGCCCTTCCCTCTCCAGATGCTGGATGATCCGGGAAGCCAGTATTCTTTCAAGCAGCTTCCCGGCCTCATCCAGCATCACCAGTGGCCGGTGGCCAGAAGGGGAGTCGACGGGGCGCCCCTCCTTCCTGAGAAGCACCAGGCGCCCCTCCTTCCTGAGAAGCACCAGGCGCCCCTCCTTCCTGAGAAGCACCAGGCGCCCCTCCTTCCTGAGAAGCACCAGGCGCCCCTCCTTCCTGAGAAGCACCAGGCGCCCCTCCTTCCTGAGAAGCACCAGGCGCCCCTCCTTCCTGAGAAGCACCAGGCGCCCCTCCTTCCTGAGAAGCACCAGGCGCCCCTCCTTCCTGAGAAGCACCAGGCGCCCCTCCTTCCTGAGAAGCACCAGGCGCCCCTCCTTCCACACCCCAGGGAACCGCCCCTCCGCTAGGCAGTCGTTGAACAGCCCGCGGAGGCGGTCCCCGAGGTGTTTGAGCGCCAGGTGTAGCACTCTGCCAGGCACCCCGTCCGGTCCCGGCGCCTTCCGGCACCCCCGGAGCCGGCTGGCCGCCCTGGCCACTTCCTCCTCCGTTATTGGAGGAGGGGCAGGGGCGGCGTCGTCCTCGGCATCGTCCTCGTCACTTGGTCGTGACATGCGCGGTGGTTGGAAAGGGGGGCTGTCAGGAAACAGCCCCTCAACCACCGCGCTGAGGACGGCCGGCTCCATGGCCTCCGTAGGGGGCGCCACCTTCATTTTCGCCCGCACCATACGGTACGGGCGCCCCCACGGATCTGCATCAAGGGTCGCCAAGAATTCTGCATAGGCAGTTTGCTTGGCGACCCTGATGCCACTGGCGAACGCCTTCCTGGCCGAACTCAGTTCGGCCAGGAGGCGCTCCAGCTCCGCCGCCGATCGATTCCGCCGTCTGCGGCATCGGGTGTAAGCCCGTCGGGCGGCGTTGCTGGCGGAACGCAGGACAGCTAGATCCTGCGTCCACCAGTATACGCCTTCCCGGGGCGCGAAATGTCGCGCCCTGGGCATCCCGGCGGTGCAGACGGCGGTTAGGTCCCGTCCGAACCTGGCGGCCCTCTCATCAACCCCCACCGTTTGTGGGGGTTCCTCCGCCCAGGCTCGGACGACGGCGGCTTCCTCGGCCAGGTCCGGGGCAAGGCGTGAGAGCTGCCACCTCGGGAAGCCCTCAGCGCCTCGTCCAGACACGGCCCGGACCCCCGACCTGGGGGGCGCAGTGGAGACTCTGAACCGAATGTACAAATGGTCGGACAGGGTCTCCACCTCCTCCAGGACACGCCAACACGATATGCGTGCGCCGATGGCAGGGGTGGCGAACGTGACGTCCACCACTGAGCCCCCCTGCCGGCGCACACACGTGTTAGCCGTGCCCTGATTCTCCGGGTTTAGGCCAATCACAGCGGCCCAATCCCGGAGAACCGCCCCCTTCAGGTCGGTGGTGGAGGACCCCCACGCCGCGCACTTAGCGTTGAGGTCCCCCATCATGATGACCTGAGCCGGCGATGCCCTCTGCACCACCGGTTCCAGGCCATCCAGGAACCTCTCGAAGTCCGAGAGGTTCCTGTTTGGGGAGAAGTAGACTCCGATGAGCACTACTTCCCCCCAATCTGCCGCCACATAACCCGCACCTCTGTCCCTCAGGGAGAGGCGGTACGTGCTCGTCGACGGCACCACTATGGCCACTGAACCCTGCGTGTCCCCAAGCCAGTTTGTCTGGGGGGGGACCACGTAAGGTTCAGCCACGACTGCAACGGCAATTCTCCACTCTGCCAGGACCTGCATGAGCAGGTCCTGTGCGCGGGCAGAGTGGTTGGCGTTCGTCTGGAGGAAATCGAAATGCAGGTGTCCTGGCATTAAGACACCTGCATTTCAATTTCCTCGGCCATGTGGCTGTCCTGCGGTTGGGAGGACCGGCTGGGAGGCACCCTGCTCGACGGGGCCTTTCCCTTCACCGATGGGGGAGTGCACTTAGCACCCCCCATCACATGGGCATGTGGGCGCCCCGTCGTCGCACATACAGTGCATTTGCAGGGCGCCTCACAGCCGGCCGCCTTGTGGCCCTCAATGCCGCATCGGAAGCAGACCCGCCCATTATCTGCCTCCGATGGGCAGAGGGCGCGAGTGTGGCCCAGCATCATGCACTTATAACAGCGCAGCTGCCGGGCCTCCACCGCTTTGACGGTGGTCATCGACCACCCGACGGCCATCCTCCCAACCTTGACGACTGCCGCAGCAGCCGCCGCAGGACACCTCACAAGGGCCGATCCGCCTCCCCAGAAGCTGGGCCGGATGCGACCCACCTTTACGGAGCCGGGGGAGCATCCCCCCGCTGTCGCCAGCATGGCCGCAACTTCCTCAGGAGTCACCGTGTCATCAAGACCGGTGACCCTGAGGTCGGCCATCTTGGTCGGGCGGGTGACGTCCGCCCAGCCCCCAATGACTCGCATCAGCTCAGCAGCGAGGCGGTCGGCAGTCTCCTCGGGGGTGCCCCCTCCCACCTCCATCAGCCTGGAGCCAGTCATGCTGCTCCTGATCTTCACCGACTCCAGGCCGAAATCACGCAGGGCGATGGAGGCCCTGGCCTTGGCCAGGACCTGGGAGTAATTCGCCTCCGAGGTGGTCCCTTCCGCGGTCGTGAAGGTGGCCCCCGTCTTCAGAGTGACCACAATGGCCGCCGTTTTGGGGGCCACAATTTTCACCACCTTTGGGGCGGGGGCCGGGGCACCCTGACGAGCTGTGCCCGTGGGGGTGGGGATCACCGGAACAGCATTCCCCCTCCTCTTCCGGCGGACCACCTCAGACCACGATGCGCCTGGGGTGTCCTCCTGGCCTTCCCCCTCACTGGGACCAGCAGCGGGGGGGGGAGGAGCCGAACCCGCATCTCCGTTCCCCTGTCTTCCCTTGGAGGGAGGAGGGGGGGGCGGGGCGTTGGGCCTCTTGACGCCCTTTTTGGACGCCTTCTTGGCCGTCCTGGGTTTGGTCACAGGGACCTGGGGTGGCTGGGCTTCCCCGTCCAAATCCATGGCACCCTCCGCCAGCCCAGACCGGAACCTATGGCGGGGCGGCGGCGGATGACGCCGATCAGCGCTAAGGGCTGGTCTTAGCACCGGCTCAGGGGGGAGGCGCGCCTCCAGGCCTTCGAGACGGGCATTGATCAGCCCACCTACCGATATCAGGAGGTCGCGCCTCATGTCCTCCATGGCCCTTTTTAGGGTCCCCTCGAGGTCAGGCTGTTGCTCCATTTCTACAGCCCTCGGGGCCTCAACAGGCTTCCGCGACTCATAAGCCTGTTTAAATGCGCGCAGCTCCGAGCGGACAATGTCCAACTCTCGGGACAAGCGCGCATTGTCGGCACGGAGCCGGCGCTGCTCCATTTCCGGAGTCATCGCCCGGAGGCCCTCAACTGCGTCAATAACGCCCTGTGTGGCACGGTTAATTTGGCCCCACACAGTTCCCTTCAGGTGTCCACTTTTTTTAACTTCGCCCTGGATTTTGGCGATGTTCATCAGGGCCTCGGCAGCGAGGGCCTCCACCGCTTTGACGGTGGTCATCGACCACCCGACGGCCATCCTCCCAACCTTGACGACTGCCGCAGCAGCCGCCGCAGGACACCTCACAAGGGCCGATCCGCCTCCCCAGAAGCTGGGCCGGATGCGACCCACCTTTACGGAGCCGGGGGAGCATCCCCCCGCTGTCGCCAGCATGGCCGCAACTTCCTCAGGAGTCACCGTGTCATCAAGACCGGTGACCCTGAGGTCGGCCATCTTGGTCGGGCGGGTGACGTCCGCCCAGCCCCCAATGACTCGCATCAGCTCAGCAGCGAGGCGGTCGGCAGTCTCCTCGGGGGTGCCCCCTCCCACCTCCATCAGCCTGGAGCCAGTCATGCTGCTCCTGATCTTCACCGACTCCAGGCCGAAATCACGCAGGGCGATGGAGGCCCTGGCCTTGGCCAGGACCTGGGAGTAATTCGCCTCCGAGGTGGTCCCTTCCGCGGTCGTGAAGGTGGCCCCCGTCTTCAGAGTGACCACAATGGCCGCCGTTTTGGGGGCCACAATTTTCACCACCTTTGGGGCGGGGGCCGGGGCACCCTGACGAGCTGTGCCCGTGGGGGTGGGGATCACCGGAACAGCATTCCCCCTCCTCTTCCGGCGGACCACCTCAGACCACGATGCGCCTGGGGTGTCCTCCTGGCCTTCCCCCTCACTGGGACCAGCAGCGGGGGGGGGAGGAGCCGAACCCGCATCTCCGTTCCCCTGTCTTCCCTTGGAGGGAGGAGGGGGGGGCGGGGCGTTGGGCCTCTTGACGCCCTTTTTGGACGCCTTCTTGGCCGTCCTGGGTTTGGTCACAGGGACCTGGGGTGGCTGGGCTTCCCCGTCCAAATCCATGGCACCCTCCGCCAGCCCAGACCGGAACCTATGGCGGGGCGGCGGCGGATGACGCCGATCAGCGCTAAGGGCTGGTCTTAGCACCGGCTCAGGGGGGAGGCGCGCCTCCAGGCCTTCGAGACGGGCATTGATCAGCCCACCTACCGATATCAGGAGGTCGCGCCTCATGTCCTCCATGGCCCTTTTTAGGGTCCCCTCGAGGTCAGGCTGTTGCTCCATTTCTACAGCCCTCGGGGCCTCAACAGGCTTCCGCGACTCATAAGCCTGTTTAAATGCGCGCAGCTCCGAGCGGACAATGTCCAACTCTCGGGACAAGCGCGCATTGTCGGCACGGAGCCGGCGCTGCTCCATTTCCGGAGTCATCGCCCGGAGGCCCTCAACTGCGTCAATAACGCCCTGTGTGGCACGGTTAATTTGGCCCCACACAGTTCCCTTCAGGTGTCCACTTTTTTTAACTTCGCCCTGGATTTTGGCGATGTTCATCAGGGCCTCGGCAGCGAGGGCCTCCACCGTTCCAGCTGGGGCATTGGGGACCTCGTCATCAGACAGGCCCTCAGTCTCGAGCACAGGGTTCGCTACCCTTCCCTTAGGGCGGTAAGAGGGGTCGGATTCCTCCTCCTCACTCTCCCCCCTGACATCCTCGAGGTATTCTTTTGCCTCCTTGAGGAAGGCATGCGCCCCAACCGGGCGCCGAACGCGGCCCCTCGAAGCCGAGGAGGCCACCTTCTGCGCCACAGCCGGCGCCTCCTTCTCCGCCGCTGACACAGTCAAGGGTCTCTTTTGCGAGGCCCCAGAAGGGAACCTCAGCACCAGACCTCTACGCGGCTCGCCAGCATCCACCTCAATATCCCGCCAACCGGGCTTCGTTGCGCCTACGGCGCCCTCTCGGAGCCCACACGCGCCCTCGTCCTCAGACTCGGATAGGTCCGACATGGAAATGTCGTCCTCCGGTTCGCTCTCGCCTCCCCTACCCTTACTCATATTAACGC